>SSNS01001049.1:220-16399 GCA_006937985.1 Aphyosemion australe
GTTCCCGAGCGCGGCCACAGCTGCAGCTCACCACTCCCCACCATGGGGATGGGTCAAATGCGGAGATGTCATTTCACCAGTGTGTGATGATGACTTTAACTTTAACTTTTTCTTCTCTGTGTCACTCATCCAGTGCTGACCATGGAGCAGTCAGACAGCCGACACAGCATTTCTGAATGTTATTTTTTTTTTTACTCAGTAACACATAAGAATAAAATTGTAGCAAATTACAATACTTACAAAAAAAAGTACTTAAGTAAAAGTAAAATTACAGATTTTAAAAACTACTTAAAAAGTACAAAATACACAAAAAAACTACTCAATTACAGTAATTCAATTACATGTAATTCATTACTTTCCACCTCTGATTATTTCTTTATTCATGTGCTTCATCCATGGACTTTTCACGTTTGTTCTTACTAATGTGCTCCAGAAGGTTCTGGCTACCAGGACAACACTGGTCTTCCTCACCTTCTGGCCAATCAGAAGGTGGTACTTCAGGTACTCCAGCAGCTGGGCCCGGTTGTGTTGGTGGAACAGGAAGTCCTTTTGTTCTTGTGGCAGAGAAGCCATGATGGAGTCAGAAGGCAGGAAGATCGTCGTTGGCTGGTTAACCACGTTGTTCATCAGCTCCATCACGCCTGTGTCCTGAAACATCCAGGTCAAAGGTCAGTCCTGAGTTTCTGGGGTCATTATTCTGCAGACTGAAGCTTCTTGGTTCCTCTGACTGAGGAGCTAGGGGGTCAGAGGTCAGGACAGGTTTACCTCTAGGAGTTTGTAGAAGGTCTTATAACCATAATGGTCTGCCACATCTGTCAGGTTCATGTCTGTTGGGTTCTGCAGAAGAACAAGATCAGGAAGCAAATGAATGACAAGGTTATTAGTTAGCTAATGAATCATTCTGGACTGCTTATTGGTTGTTTTGTCAGGACTGACTGGGAGGGACAGAACTTTGTCCACGTGGGGCGGGTACAGAACCGAGTTGATTTCATGGATGATTCCATTAACACTGACGTCGTCACTGTCAATCACTGTTGAGTTGTTGATTGTGATTCTTCCCTGAACACAGGAGACATTCAAACATGTTTCAGGTAAGCACACACGCTAACTGATGCTACGGTGGCAACGGACCGCTGACATCATCACCTCGGTCATGGAGCTGGTGGTCAGGACAAGTCCCGACAGAGACGTCAGGTTTCTGGGATGGTTCAAGTCGTCGGGCAACAGTGTGTGACACATGACGATGTGGCCGCGCAGTAAATTGGCGTAAATCTCTTTAGATTGTGCCAAGGCGCTGTCCTAAAGCGTAAACACATCAGATCTTTTTAAAGTTCCTGGTTGAGTCACCTGATCCTGAGTTCTTCAGGGTGTAACTGACCCTGAATGAAGAGATGGATTTTAAAGCTTCAGCATTTGGAACGAAGACGGTGAATGGGCCGCGACCTTGCAGAGAAATCCCCCCAACCTGAAACCAAAGCTCACTTTAGGTCCAGAGATCCTGCCTGCAGGCGGAGACAGAGGGAACTGTCTGGACACTCACCATGAGACGGAAGTAGAACCCAGTTAGCCCCTTCAGCTTCAGCTCCTGTCAAAATCAATTCAGTTAAAAACTAGCAGCTTCAGAGCTCACATTTTCAAGCTTCAGCTCATCACCTTCTCCACGCTGCCTTTACACTTCAGACCGTCTCCGATGTAGTTTCTGGAGCAGGTGCAGGCTCGAGTCCCTGGTCCCGTCATGTTGCATTTGGCAAACTTGTGGCAGTCACCGTTTTTCTGTAACAGCAGCAGGTTAATCATGAGGATTGTTATTGATCCTCCAAGTTAAACATCTCAGCTGGTTCAGTCAGAATCTAAAACCTGGATCTGGTCACAATGGGGACAAGGTTCCATCGCTGAAACACCACCAGCTACATAAAAAGGGAAACTACAAGAGGACTTTTAAAAGACTGGAGAACATCTGAGCTTCTTTAAGAAACCAAACCTCGGGATCTCAGGGCTTGGATCTCCTCCATCCTCCACGGGTCTTTGGGGGCAGGTCTGTGGCCTCTCACACTCACTATTGGACATTCCTCTAGAGAAACCTTACATACACAAACGCGTGTACACAACACAGGTGTTCACATGGTGCTCTCACAAGTATGGGCTTTGGTGTTTTTAACACAACCTAAGGCTGTGGTTGGCACTATATGCACTAGGATTTATTACCGTGTGTTATACATCCTCATGTTGTCGGAGCAGTGATGTTTTGGTTCTGTCGGATTTGTGTGTCCCCTTTTCTCTCTCTTTCTGCAGGTCTAGAAGCGGATTCTTTTGGCTCCTTTGTTTATTTTTGTGAACGCACCCCCCCCCCCTTCTCTTTCATTTCCGTGTCCGTTGGGATTTAAAACAACTGAAAACATTTCTAATAAAGTTCTGATATCAGGCGGGGTGTTATAGCTGAATCTACAATCCACCTGTGAGAATAAAACTGTAAGCCTTCACCCAGACCAGACCGGGGGGGGGGGCAAACCTGTAGCTGAAGGAAGAATTTGAGAAAACTTCTGTCAGACAGAAATAAAACTCACTGTTTTACACAAATTGACCATGGTGCAGTTCTGTCCATCTCCTGAGTAGCCTTTAGAGCAGGTGCAGGAAGTCTGCAGAGACAAGAACATCCATAAAATCCATGAAGATGCCAGCTCATCACCTTCAGATGTACCCACAGACGTGTCTTACTTTGTTTGGTCCAACATGAATACAGTCTGCGTTGGCATGGCAACCTCCGTTTCCCTCCAGACACGGATTTATCTCTGTGGAAACATTCCAGCAGCTTTCAGAACCATCACACAAACTGTTCCCTTGAAGCTACACACTGAAACTCTTTTTTCTAATCCATTAAGGTCTTCTGAAGCGTTCAAAGACCTTCAGATTCTCCAAGACTTCTACAAACACCAGGTCTTACTGAAGCATTTCTAAGAATGTCAAGAACTTCTTCAAGAAATCTGAAAGTTGTAAAGCTGCTCTAAATCAACAAAATGCCTCGTAGTACCAAGACCTCTATAGCTACAGTACCACACAACCCCCTTAGAGTTTTTAATCCGCCTGTGAAACCTCTACCATGCCCAAAAGAACAACTTTAGAATCATAGAAACCACCAAAGACTTAAATACACCAAATCTTACCTGGTTCTTCTCCAAGACCATCCACACATCCTCTGGAAGTTTTAAATATCATGAAAACCACCAAAGACCTTTAGGCTAGAGCTTTAACATTGATCTCAGTGACTGCTGAGTTTTCTAACTCTGACCAGTTTTATATTTGACACCCCTCTGCAGACCAAGAACTGCACTAGAAAGTGTTGTGGAGCGGGTAGGTGTTCTGGGGGGAGTTCTTATACCTGCTTTACGGCTGTTAGCTGTAATGCTAGCGGTTAGCATTTTCAGTTTGCCAGAAAAAGCACAAGTTTGGTTTTTCTGTTGGCATCACGGTGGAACCTGGAGTTAAAGTAACAGAGTAATGTCTTTGGAGGTGAAGCAAAGAGCTAAAACCAGAGTGAACATCGTCGCGGCCTACAGTGGTTTGGAGCTAAGCTAGCTAGCTATGGACTTATAGTAAACTGCATGGCTTTGATGCTGCTGTTCTTGTAAGTAATAATATTGTTTGTCCAACAGTGTGGATCTTTTTACTTGGTGGTTTATTTTAGTATCAGTTAGCTCATGTTAGTGTTAGCTCGTTGGTAGCGTTGTTTAAGGTAATTTAAATTCCGCTTTCAACCACTAGGGCGGAGGAGCAGGAAACCCCTCTGCGTTACTTTAAGGAAGTGTTTTGGTCTTCACAAGTCAGACAAACATGTGATGAAGCTAGCAGCGGCAAATCAAGCGGACCTACCGGCACACACGAGTCCATCACCAGCGTACCCGCTGTTGCAGACACAGTCTCTTCGACCGGGTCGAGTCCTTTTACACACTGCAGACGTACTGCAGCCACCGTTATTCTTCAGACATGGATCTACAGCTGAAGACACCCTGAACATCAGACGGATTATGTCCCAGCTATAACAGGTGACTCACCTGAAACTGTTCTCACCTTTACAGAAGGTTCCATTTCCTTTAAATCCAGCAGCACAGAGACACCAAGGCCCGGATGGTTGAATCACACAGCTAAAGGCCAGGATGAAGACAGTGAGGACATGAAGAGGCTGAAGATTCCACCTGATTGATTCTGGGTTGACGTGGACTTACTTTGCACTGCTGTGACATTTGACAGAACCACACAGGTCATCAGCCTTGGATTCGATCTCTGCAACGAGACCAACACTCAAGGTCAGTTTGAAGACATGGGACACTAAAAAGAAAAATGGTGGTTGACATCCACTACTAGAAACTGGACCTCTCACACCAGTCCAACGGGATCAGAACATCTTGCAGGGTGACCAGGACTTCAAAAGGCAAGTTTTTGGACTCAGAACCGTTTTACCTTGGACCATGATTGTTTTGGTTTTGGTTCTTCTAAGGTCTGAACTACAGGAACCTGCCTGAATGATTTCATCTGAACATTCCCAGAATGGAGTTTTGTTGGAAATGCTTGAGATATCCCAACTGAGACTCTTTTTGGTTCTGTTAAAGAGTCCAAATATTTTTATACAGCACTTCTTTAGTTTTTGACTCTTTATTTTATGTTCCTTCAGAGTTTGGATTCGTCCCACAAACTCTTCTGTGGATGATTTTAGTTCTTGCAGAGCTGCAGCCATCTGCATCGGGCCGTTCTGTTCTTGGACCCAGTTCTGGTTCTCTACTTTCAGATTCTCTTCTGCCTCCATCATGGCTGCCTGCAGATTTCTGACAGACGTTTGATGTTCAGCCTGCGTACGGACCTTTTCCTGATCCCGCTCCTGTTTCTTTGCTTTAAACAGCGGTTCCGTTTGCGCCAGCGTGAGTCCAGGTTTGGAGTTTCTTCTTCTATGGGGGTCAGAGAGCGTTTCTGCCCTTCTTCTCTCTGCAGACAGAGCTAACTGTTTCCATGTCTGCATCTTTCCTGTGACTCAGCTCTGATCTCAGATCAGCTCTTAGTTATCTGCTGGCAGAGCTCCTCTAGCTGATAGGGAAACTTTTAGTCTGCCTCGGTCAGAGCTGTTTGTTCCTCCAGCTGCTTTTTTAAAGCTACATGAAGGGGAAATGCACCTGACGACCCTCTGGAGGAGGATCTGGGATTTCATTCTTTTCACTGTCTCATTTTCCTGACTTCATTCTGAAGATTATAACAACGTTCTCTCGTCTCTCTGCTGGCTGAAGTTCTTACTTTCATCACAGTGGATGCCTCTCCAGCCAACGTCACACTCACAGGTTCCGTCTCCATTCAGCCCTTCGTCACAGCGTCCGTTGGAACACCGACACTCTGCAGAACACACCCAGGTGAGTTGATGGAAGGAGCTTGGAGCTTTTGTGATCTCTCACCTTTGTTTACCTTGATCACAGTGAACTCCATATCTTCCATTCTGGCAGGTCTCACAGGCGGTCCCATTGAAGCCTTTGTTACACCGACAGACTCCAGAACCGTTGATCCCATCAGAACACACACCATTACCAAAACAAGGCTGACCTTTTGGACCAGGACAAGGCTCACAGTGCTCCCCGTAAAACCCTTCACAACACAGGAGTTCCTGAAAACACAAAAAAACACGTGGCCTTGAACGCAGCCTTCACGTTTGGCTCTGGTCTTTCTGTTTGCAGCAGCAGGAACGTACCACATTCTTCTGGATGCAGGTTGCTATGCAGCCGACGCTCAGCAGGAACTCTCCGTCCAGATTCTGTCTGAAGATGCATTTCCTCAACCTCACAGATTTCTGCAGACAAGAATAATCAGCAGTCAGAGAGAGAACAAACTCGTTCCGTTTCCTCCTGATCAAATAAAGATGATCTGGAATCAGAAATCACGTTGTATGTGTTAACGTGGATTCTTGTTTAGGATCACCAGAGCTAGAACGTTGCTTTGATTAAGTTCTGTTTGCTGAAACATAAAGAGTGAACTCTTACATCTGGGATGGTGTCATTGGGGCAAATTTTACTTTGACGAAACAAGCAGCTGCCGCATGGCCCCTTTAGGAAGAAGCACAGAGTTATCCAACAGATTGAGTTTGGTCTGCTGATGGTAGGAGGTCCAGAACCTCACCGTCACTTTCTGCAACAACATTCTGTCACAACGATTTCTGTTGATTTGGAGAACAGCTGAGACCCCATGGATCACTCCAGAACCACAGAGGATGTTGGAGGAATTCACCTGAGCGTCATTCACAAACACCTGGAAGGAAAATCAGTTTTAAACCTTTATTCCAGACCTTCTTAATCCCTGATACACGTGTTTAATCCCTGATACACGTGTTTAATCCCTGATACACACGTGTTTAATCCCTGATACACGTGTTTAATCCCTGATACACACGTGTTTAATCCCTGATACACGTGTTTAATCCCTGATACACACGTGTTTAATCCCTGATACACATGTGTTTAATCCTTGATACACGTGTTTAATCCCTGATACACATGTGTTTAATCCTTGATACACGTGTTTAATCCCTGATACAGATGTGTTTAATCCCTGATACAGATGTGTTTAATCTCTGATACAGATGTGTTTAATCCCTGATACAGATGTGTTTAATCCCTGATACACGTGTTTAATCCCTGATACACACGTGTTTAATCCCTGATACACGTGTTTAATCCCTGATACACAGTGTTTAATCCCTGATACAGATGTGTTTAATCCCTGATACAGATGTGTTTAATCCCTGATACAGATGTGTTTAATCCCTGATACACGTGTTTAATCCCTGATACACACGTGTTTAATCCCTGATACACGTGTTTAATCCCTGATACACACGTGTTTAATCCCTGATACACGTGTTTAATCCCTGATACACACGTGTTTAATCCCTGATACACATGTGTTTAATCCTTGATACACGTGTTTAATCCCTGATACACACGTGTTTAATCCCTGATACACGTGTTTAATCCCTGATACACACGTGTTTAATCCCTGATACACATTTGTTTAATCCCTGATACACATGTGTTTAATCCCTGATACACGTGTTTAATCCCTGATACAGATGTGTTTAATCACTTATACACGTGTTTAATCCCTGATACAGATGTGTTTAATCCCTGATACAGACGTGTTTAATCCCTGATACACGTGTTTAATCCCTGATACAGATGTGTTTAATCCCTGATACACGTGTTTCATCCCTGATACACGTGTTTCATCCCTGATCCAGATGTGTTTCATCCCTGATCCAGATGTGTTTAATCACTGATCCAGATGTGTTTAATCCCTGATCCAGATGTGTTTCATCTCTGATACAGATGTGTTTAATCCCTGATACACATGTTTAATCCCTGATACAGATGTGTTTAATCCCTGATACAGATGTGTTTAATCCCTGATACACGTGTTTAATCCCTGATACAGATGTGTTTAATCCCTGATACACGTATTTAATCCCTGATCCAGATGTATTTAATCCCTGATCCAGATGTGTTTAATCCCTGATACAGATGTGTTTAATCCCTGATACACGTGTTTAATCCCTGATACAGATATGGTTAATCCCTGATACAGATGTGTTTAATCCCTGATACAGATGTGTTTAATCCCTGATACACGTGGTTAATCCCTGATACAGATGTGTTTAATCCCTGATACACGTGTTTAATCCCTGATACAGATGTGTTTAATCCCTGATACAGATGTGTTTAATCCCTGATACACGTGTTTAATCCCTGATCCAGATGTGTTTAATCCCTGATACACGTGTTTAATCCCTGATCCAGATGTGTTTAATCCCTGATCCAGATGTGTTTAATCCCTGATACAGATGTGTTTAATCCCTGATACAGATGTGTTTAATCCCTGATACAGATGTGTTTAATCCCTGATCCAGATGTGTTTCATCTCTGATACAGATGTGTTTAATCCCTGATCCAGATGTGTTTCATCTCTGATACAGATGTGTTTAATCCCTGATACAGATGTGTTTAATCCCTGATACAGATGTGTTTAATCCCTGATACACGTGTTTAATCCCTGATCCAGATGTATTTAATCCCTGATCCAGATGTGTTTAATCCCTGATACAGATGTGTTTAATCCCTGATACACGTGTTTAATCCCTGATACAGATGTGTTTAATCCCTGATACAGATGTGTTTAATCCCTGATACAGATGTGTTTAATCCCTGATACAGATGTGTTTAATCCCTGATACACGTGTTTAATCCCTGATACAGATGTATTTAATCCCTGATACAGATGTGTTTAATCCCTAATACACGTGTTTAATCCCTGATCCAGATGTATTTAATCCCTGATCCAGATGTGTTTAATCCCTGATACAGATGTGTTTAATCCCTGATACATCTGTGTTTAAAGCCTGATACACGTGTTTAATCCCTGATCCAGATGTATTTGATCATGCAGTCATCTGGCTTTAAACAAAGCCTCGAAGATTATAATGACTTGCTGAATGGTTGCAGCCCCCCTCGAAACACTCGCATGTGGCTCCACTCATTAACCAATCATCATGTCCTGGTTAAGACAACTAACTAGTTAACCTTCAACATCTGGACCACTAGAGGGAGCTCCTGGGCCACCGCTGGCTCTGGATGGAATGTTCTCCAGACTGCAGTTTCCTGGATCATTCAGGAATTCTTACGGATCAACTGGACTTGGACCCTTCTGGACATTCAATCAGCCCACAGAGCTAAAGAATGTGAGGCAGACCTTTCCGTCTCGGGGGTAGATCCCAAGCTTAAAGGGAAATCCAAGAAGTGTCTGTTTGTATCCTCCAGGCTGAAGGTCGGTTTTCAACAGGCGCTTCGACACCACCACATGGTACCGGGTCGTGTTTACATCCTGTAGGATTACAAAATATAAGCCTTTATTCACATAAACATTTCAGGTGTGAGATCCCAAAAATGGGCGGAGTCATGATTGGAATTTTTGTTAAAATTTAACTTTATACCCAAATACCAGAGGTCAAAGGTCGAACCACAAAATAGGAATGTCCCCCTGTCACAAAGAGCCCTCCTTTTTAGGGTTTGGAACAAGGCATCATGGGAAGGAACACACCAACCATAACATTATGACCACAAACAGGTATCCAGCTGTCAATGGTTAAGATGGCGCGGTCTGTTTTGTTGCCTGCTGTCTAAGGCTCCAGCCTTTTTTGTTTATTGTTTTACTTTGTTGCTTGCTGGACCATTGCCTGGCTTATCCTAACCCTAGGATCTGCTATGACAAATCTACCCTCCTGGATCTTCGTGTGGGACTTGAAGCTGTTCGAGCACATACATGGAGTGTCCAGCGATCGTTCGGATGGCTGTTTAATGACGTTCACTCCAGAAGTGTGTCACTAGCCTCGGTGTAAAATTAGATGCAGGATTTTCAATGGTACCGCAGGTAAACGCAGTTGTTAAATCATGTTTTTTCCAACTGCGCCGCCTCATGCGTCTAAAACCTGTACTGAAACGTCCTCATTTGGAAACTGTGATACACGCCTTTATTACTTCTCGCCTGGACTATGCAAACTCACTACTCATTGGTGCTCCTGTTTCAGCGCTGAACCGGCTGCAGACTCTGCAAAATGCAGCAGCTAGGTTCCTAACCAACACAAATAGACGCTGTCACATTACCCCGTCTTTTTTTTTTTCATATACTTTATTTTTTTCCTTTTTTTTCAATTTTATAAGTACAATAACACTTGAACAGAAATACTAGGGGCAGCTATCCATTTCCCCTCCCACTGCTCCGATGATCCTTCAAAGAGATCTATTCAGGATATTTATCCCTCTTCCATCTCCTTAAACGCTGTCCATTTCCTCCATCTTCGGTGAAAGGTAGGCATTTTTAGTCTCAGATAGTGAGTCAGTCTTTCCATGGTGTAGATTTCGTCCATGTTGCCCAACCAATGTCCAAGTGTGTGTGTGTGTGTGTGTGTGTGTGGGGGGGGGTCGCTTTGCATCCAGTTCTTTGTGATAGCCTTCTTGCATGCGATTATCAAGACCTTATATAAGTAAACATCCCTGTTTTGAATAACCCTCTCCGGAATGACTCCCAAATACATATTTTTTGGATCTCTAGGGATAGAATAATGCAGTATTTTCCTTAATGTATCACCGACATCCTCCCAAAAAGTTTGTATCTTAACATACGACCAAAAAATATGAGTATGGTTAGCTTTATCGTGGCCGCACAGCCTCCAACAGTATTTTTTGGTTTCCTGGTATTTTCCAATAATTTGTGGGGTCAAAAAAAAAACGAGCTAGATTCTTCCAGCCAAACAGGCGCCAGTTTTGTGAATTAGTAGAGGTTTGCTGTGTTTTGCACATGGAGAGCCACTCGTCCTCCGATATTGTTATATTCATTTCCATTTCCCATTTTGATTTAATATAGCATTAACTTTGCCCATTGCATTTCTGTAAACCTTTATATAGTTTTGCGACAATTTTTGAGGGAGTCTGTTTGTATGTACCCATCACCTCCGTTATCTCCGCCGGTAACTCGTTTTGGATTTCTTTATGAAACCAATCTCTCATTTGAAAGTACCGGAATAAATCCTTGTTTTCTAGTTTGAATTCTTTTTTAATTATTTCAAATGCTTTAAAAGAATGGCCTTGAACGAGCTTACGGATGGCAGTCATTCCCCTCTCATTCCACCTCGCAAATGTTTCATCTAGGGCTGCCGGCTGGAAGCTAGGGCAAAGAGAGGGCCACGACAAAAGTTTGATATCCTTATCAAGCTTATATTTCCGTACAATCTCACGCCATACTTTCAGGGTTTCTTCGACAATGCGATTGTTACCCCTTTGGTCCATGTTTTCCTTAATAGCCAATCTTCCCTGTGGTTTATATTTTCCTACCCTTTCTTCAATTCTTTTCCAGCTCGCCTGATAGTCTGTTGAACTCCAATAGATTGCATATCATAGTTGTGACGCATAGAAATATTCTTTTAAATTAGGTACTGCTAATCCTCCTTTCTCCTTAGATACTTGAAGAGCTTTTAATTTAATCCGTGGTCTTGCATCCGCCCAAATGAATCTGGAGATCTGTTTCTCCCACGTATAGAATTGAGGTTCTGGGATTGAGCCGGGTATTGAGAGGAAAACATTGATTCATTTTTACTATTTCCATCCTAGATCTGAAATCTAAAATAAGTTTTGACCATTCGTCCAGGTCCCTTTTAATCTTTTTGTTTATTAAATTGTATTTTATCTCATACGTTTTGCCGAGGTTGTGGGCGATTGACACTCCCAGGTACTTTATAGATTCGGAGTCCCAGTTAATGTGATGTTTGTGTCTAACAGTGTTGTTTGGGATGTAGTTAATTGGGAGAACCTGTGTCTTGGTGACATTAATTTTGTAACCTGATACCTTGCCATAGATTTCCAAATGGGTAATCAATTTGCAAAAAGTTGGATCTGGGTTTTGTAGATATATAATTATATCATCTGCGAAAAGTCCAATTAGATGTATCTCATTGGCTAAATTAACCCCCTTCAACTCCTGGCATTGTCTAAGGGGTTCGATATAGATAGCAAATAAAGAGGGACTGAGACAACATCCCTGTCGGGTGCCTCGGAATATCTGAAGTCTTTCTGACAAGAGTCCATTGATTTTCACTCGGGCTGTTGGATCTCTATATAGTGCCTTTATGCATTTTAATATTTTAGTACAAAAGCCAAATCTCTCAAGTGTTTTAAACAAAAAATTCCAACTGACCCTGTCAAATGCTTTTTCAGCATCAAAGCTAATTAGTGCTAGTGATATATTTTGATTATGACAGTGTTCCACTATATTTAGTTTGCCTAATACTATCGTGCGTTTGTCTCCCCTTTATGAATCCCGTTTGGTCGTCGTTAATCAATTTAGGTAAATATTGCTCTAGGCGTTTGGATAGGATGGATGTAAAGAGTTTGTAATCCACGTTTAGTATAGATATTGGACGATAAGAATCACAGTGATCCTTGTTATTCCCCTCCTTTGGTAACACCGATATCATTGCCTCTTTCCAAGATGGTGGAGTTATTGCATTATTCAAGTCCAACATTATAGGGGTTAAGGTTGTCTTAAATGTTTTATACCACTCATTAGGAAAGCCGTCATTTCCGGGGGATTTGTTTAATTTCAATCTATTTATAGCTTTTCCTAGTTCCTCCTTTGTGATTGGTTTGCTTAAGGCATCATTTTGGTCCTTTTGCAATGTGGGTAGGTGTAAATCTTTTAAGTACTCTATAATCAGATTTTCGTTACTTTCTTGTGGTTGGGAGTAGAGTTTTGAATAATAGTCTTTAAAACTTTTTGATATTTCTTCTGGTTGATTTAGCAGTTTATTGTTCATTGGATTTCTTATCCTGTGTATCGAATTTCGCATTTGCTGGGTTCTCAAACGTTTTGCCAAAATGTTAGTCGCTTTAGATCCTGATTCGTAAAATGTTTGTTTAGTAAATCTTAATTTTTTCTCTAGTTCTCCCTGTAGTATTTCGTCAACTTTTTTCTTGGCGTCTTTTATCTGCTTTAAATGGTTTTCGTCTTTATTTCTTGATTGTGTTCTTTCCAAAGTCCTTAATACTTTGATGGATTCCTCATATTTTTGTTTCTTTATCTTATTTAGGTATGCTGTTCTTGCTATTAGCTTCCCTCTCATTACTGCTTTTATTGTATCCCATAATATAATTGGCTCAACCTCGGCAGTGTTGTTTTCTCTCATACATTCTTCAATTTCTTTAATAATTTCTTTGATCTGATTTTCATCATTGAGTATACTTATGTTTAGTCTCCAAGAGGCGTTTCTTATCCCCTTTCTCAGATGAAGTGTAAGACTTATAATATTATGGTCTGAAACATCCGAAGTCCCAATTTCACAGTTAATCACTCTGTGTCTCTCTATAGAGTTCATGAGGAAGTAGTCCAATCTCGAGTAGACCCGATGTACTACTGAGTAGTGTGTAAAATCTTTTTCTAGTTTGTGTATATCTCTCCACACATCCATTAGCTCTGATTCTTTTAGTAGTGTATTGAGTGTTCTTGATCTTTGCCTTTGATATATTTTTGAACTCGTTGTATCCATTGATTTATTTAGTATTGTATTCTAATCTCCTGCACATACTAAGATTTCTTCACTCTCTGAGGTTACAGCATCAATTAAGAAACGGACAAATTTTGCATCACATTCTGGAGGGATATAAACGTTTGCAAATGTTATTAGGATGTTATCAATTTTCCCTTTGGCTATTACAAATCTACCTTCTATATCACGCGTCTCTTTTATTAATTCGAAATTAACTGATGGTGGAATCAGAATAGCTACTCCTCTTTTACGATTTTTACATGAGCTAAAAAAAAACAATTCGCGAATCCAAACTTTTTTAATTTTTCATGTTCATGTTTTGATAAATGTGTTTCCTGTAGGAACACAATTGGTGCTTCTTCCTTCTTTACTCTACTGACTGAGTACCTTTCTTCTTTTTATTGGATTACCCAGTCCATTAACGTTTAAGGATACTACTTTAACCTTATCTGAAACCATCGACTACTTTCAGGGTAAAAAGATGAACCATGTAAGCTGCCCCTTTGAACATATGAACTTCACAAACAAAAAAAAAGAACAAAGATGTACTTCCATCAGTAGGGGGTGCTCTAACCCCTCTACACGGACCCCGTTGGAAGGTCGTGGGTAAAACCTCTCTTTAAGAGAGGGCCCAAAGCTAGAAGTGGTTACCGAGAACCTCAATAACATTCTATAAGTCCAGCGTATCATACGTTATCTTATCATTTCAAAGTTCCCAGATATATTTATATTGAATTTGGCCTACATAAATATCAAACAAACCTCTATGCCGTACTCCCTCTAAATAAATCGGTCCTCCACTTCATATATTTATTTTCCGGAATCAATGGCTCCAGCGGGGCTTCTCTGAAAACTCTGGAGCTTCTTTCGGGCCCTGCGAGCTGTGGTGTGGGCGCTGGTTCCTTCTCTCTCCCGGCTCCATCCGATCAGCTCCCGGAGTCGTCTCTCCATGTCGTCCTCTATCTCGGCCGGCGGCTCCGTCCCTTCCACGGGGAGGCCTCGCGTCTGCAGCTCCTGCCTTGCCTGCTGCGCGCTGCTGTAGGTGCGGGTCCCGGACTCCCAGTGGATCCGGATATTTGTGTAGGGGGTTTGAAATCGAATCCCCTTTTCTTTTAGTGCTTTCTTGATGCAGTTGTACTCTCGGCGTTTTTTCACGATCTCAGCCACATAATCATGATCGAAATAGACTGGTTTATTCCTGAGTTGGATTTTTCTGTTTTTCCAAGCTTCCCTCAACACAGATTCTTTCGTAGTGAATTCTTGAAAGTGAACTATAATCTGTCTCGGTGTCTCATCGGGTTGAGGTTTGCGACCTAGAGAGCGGTGTGCCCGCTGGATGTTTAGCTCCATGTCTTGGGGTAGCTGCAGCTCGCGCCGAAGAACTTCTTTCAGGAATACCGGTAGGGAATCTCCCTCATCCCCCTCCGGCACTCCAAAGATACGGATGGTCCGTGAATTTCTGTTGCAGAGCTTTCTGTTGTTCTATGAACTTGCACAGCGCATCGTTTGCATGGAAGGCCCAGTCCTCCACCTGTTGAACCCGCATCTCTGCCTCCTCCATTCGACCTGCCAGGCTTTGCATTTCCTTCGTCATATTGTCTAGTTTTCCATTTAGTTCCTCTCTCATTTGGTTGATTTCCTGGCCCAGTCGTATATTATCGCCTTTCAGTTTGGACTTTAGCTCCGTTATGGCCTCTATTATAGCGTTCTGGTCTGTTTTCGCTGCTGCTTTAGCCGTGGCCGCCGCTTCCTCCATGTTTCCTATCTGACCTTTAGCATTTGTAGCTTTCGCCGTTGCGCCGCTCCTATCTTGGGGTTTCGGCATTTTACTCGCAGTTTGTGGCTCAAAGTTAATATCTTCCCTCTGATACTTTTCCCTTCGTGTTGATAAGTTGACTCTTCGAGTTCGGAGGGTTTAGATGGATGTCTGGGAGCATGAGCTAAATGTGCGACTTATCCTCGCATCGCTCAGACCGGAAGTCCTCATTACCCCGGTTTTGGCACGTCTACACTGGCTGCCAGTGACTTTCAGGATTCATTTTAAGATTTTATTATTTGCCTACAAGGCATTAAATGGCCTAGCACCACCTTACCTGTCAGAGCTCCTTACACCCTACGTGTCGGCGCGGTGCCTGAGATCAGCTGACCGCTTACTACTCTGCATCCCAAAAATGAAGTATTAGACAAGAGGAGAGCGGGCTTTTGTGTACGCCGCTCCTCACGTTTGGAACGCTCTCCCTCTCACCGTACGAGAGTCCTCAACGGTCTCGGTCTCTAGGTCTAGACTGAAGACTCACTTTTATGATGTAGCCTTTGGACAATGACCTCTTTTACGTTTGGTTTTATTGTTTTGAGATGTAGTTTTTATTGTCAGGACTGCTCCCAATTTTGGAGCGCTAGTTTTTTAAAATATTTTTTTACTGCTTTTATTAGTCCTATGGTTGATTTGACCATTTTTTATTGAATTGCTGTGAGTGTCTGTTTTCTACCTTTTATTGCTTGTTTGGGTATCGTGCTATTGCAATTGTTTATTTCTGCTTGTTTTCAACTGTAAGGCGCTTTGTTCAGCTCTCATGCTGTGTTTAAATTAGGGATGTGAATCTCCACCACTGAGGCCGATTCGATACGTATCTCGATACGCTACTGGCGATACGATACATTAACGATACGGTAAACCCTCTGGCGATACGATTCGATACGATTCATCCCTGCTGACGATTCTTTAATGATTTGAAAACGATTTTCGATTCGATACATTTCATGATGCTATTTTAAACGATTCAACACATTGAAAAGATTTTCCAGCCCACATCTGATTTTTAAATATCAAAATGATTTTCCCTCTCCTCTGTGAAGGATGTATTTGATCCTCTATTGTTTTTGATTAATCAATAAATGCAACATTAAAAGACAATGCACATCATCAGTGATATTTTACATATTATACATAACATTATTGCTACAATACTTGAAATAAGGGGGTTGACACTAGGTTTAGACAGAAAAATAAACCAACAGAATCAGAAAATTATTAGAGTTCATCATTTTTCAATTATTTGGAATTA
>SSNS01001049.1:16592-19092 GCA_006937985.1 Aphyosemion australe
TGTTTAGTTCTGCACAAATGTTACAATAATAAGGAATTATCTTAAATTACCTCACACAAAGCTTTAGCTGCGCAGATCAACAAGAATGCTCGGAAGAATACGCTGCTGCAGAAACCGGTCACACGGACTTTAGAAAGTTTTATTTTGACAAGACAGGAAGCACGTACGTCGGTTAATATTGTCCCACGATGGTTTTTCTAACTGCGGCGGTGCACCACCTGGCCTCCGCTAAAAGAGAAGGACGGTGCGTTCAATGCGCCTCAAAAAACGAGGACATAGCAGGAAAACAATGAAGTAATCGATGTAACCATGGTTTTAACCGATGAGAGGCACGTACGGGAAGATACATTGCGATACAGCCGTCAGTTATAACCGGTGCGCACTGAAGCTACCGGTGCAGTCGCATCGCTAACGTCATGAACGAACCACCGGCTCAGATCGGTGAATCTCTCCATCCCTAGTTTAAATGCGCCGAACAAATACACTGGTATGGTATGGTAATGGGTGGGGTCTGTCAGGCAGCAGGCAAATATCCTGCTAAAACGTCTAACCAAACTCTGATGGCTACACTCCCGGGTCAGAGTTCTCCAGAACTCCAGCTCTGAGGGATGCTTCTAGTCTAAAGAGATTAGACAGTGTTCCAAATGAAGAAGAACCAGCGAGTTGAGGACGACCAGAGACCACTGAAATATGTGGGGACTAACAAAAATCTGACAGAGATTTGTGAATCCTGCTGAGGCAGCATGAGTGAAGGAGTCTGGAGAACATCTGGATCCCTTTTTGTGAAATGATGGGTCAGAACATCATCACTGGTTCAAAAGTGTTGTGGGGGGGGGGGCAGGGTTGTGTTGTTGCATCCGTACTGTTCGTAAGGGTGTGTGTGTGTGTGTGTCGGGGGGGGGGGGGGGGGGGGGGGGTGGTGGTGTGGTCTTTTTGTAGGCAGCGCCGCGGTAAAGCCTATGAAAGGGAAACAGTGTCTTGGTCTTTTTCTAGTTCTGCTCGTTTTCATCTGAAAGCCATCTGCTGCACTGACCCATGTCCTTCTCCAGAACCGGTCCAGAGTTCTGCAGCTTGCATCACTAGCACTAGCAGTGCTAATCCTCTCATCTCCCAGCCCGTTGAGCTGCTCCGGTCTCCTCCTGGATGCTGCTTGTGCGTTTGGCTGTTTTCTTAGTTGAAATGTTTTTATTGCAGTTCTGATTAAAACATTTTACTGTGGTTTTACTTCCTACCAACGCTGTAGCAGCTGTCGTCTGCAGGAACTCGCTGATGGCGGCGTTTGTTGGAGCGAAAATGGTGAACTCACCTGCTTGCTCGATCTCATTGGTCAGATTAAAGTCCTGCAGAAAACACACATCAATTAGATGGCTGATGTGCGCGTGTGTGTGTGTTTCTGTGTGTGTGTGTTTCTGTGTGTGTGTGCGTGCGTTTCTGTGTGTGTGTGTTTCTGTGTGTGTGTGCGTGCGTGCGTGTGTTTCTGTGTGTGTGTGTTTCTGTGTGTGTGTGTTTCTGTGTGTGTGTGTTTCTGTGCGTGCGTGCGTGTGTGTGTGTTCTGTGTGTGTGTGCGTGCGTGTGTGTGTTTCTGTGTGTGTGTGTGTGTGCGTGCGTTGTGTGTTTCTGTGTGTGTGTGTGTGTGTGTGTGTGTGTGTGTGTGTGTGTGTGTGTGTGTGTGTGTGTGTGTGTGTGTGTGTGTGTGTGTGTGCGTGCGTGTGTGTGTGTCTGTGTGTGTGTGTGTGCGTGCGTGTGTGTGTTTCTGTGTGTGTGTGTGTCTGCGTGTGTGTGTTTCTGTGTGTGTGTGTTTCTGTGCGTGCGTGCGTGTGTGTGTTTCTGTGTGTGTGTGCGTGCGTGTGTGTGTTTCTGTGTGTGTGTGTTTCTGTGTGTGTGTGTGCGTGCGTGCGTGTGTTTGTGTGTGTGTGTGTGTGCGTGCGCTTGTGTGTTTCTGTGTGTGTGTGCGTGCGTGTGTGTGTTTCTGTGTGTGTGTGTGTGCGTGCGTGTGTGTGTTTCTGTGTGTGTGTGTGTGTGCGTGCGTGTGTGTGTTTCTGTGTGTGTGTGCGTGCGTGTGTGTGTTTCTGTGTGTGTGTGCGTGCGTGCGTGTGTGTGTTTCTGTGTGTGTGTGTTTCTGTGTGTGTGTGTTTCTGTGCGTGCGTGCGTGTGTGTGTTTCTGTGTGTGTGTGCGTGCGTGTGTGTGTTTCTGTGTGTGTGTGTGTGTGCGTGCGCTTGTGTGTTTCTGTGTGTGTGTGCGTGCGTGTGTGTGTTTCTGTGTGTGTGTGTGCGTGTGTGTGTGTGCGTGCGTGCGTGCGTGTGTGTGTCCCTACCATGAGGTACGATCTGAAGAGTGAAAACTCGGGTCTGAGCTCCAGCGTCGCCAGCAGACCTTCACTCAGCTTCCTGTCAGGAACCAGAACCTGGAAACAGAACAGAACCACCTTGTTGATGAAACACAGATTCCTGTTGAGGCAGAATCGAGAACTGGGTCGGTCCAAACCCGATCGATCAGATG
>SSNS01001049.1:24092-26730 GCA_006937985.1 Aphyosemion australe
GTGCTGATTCACTTCTAAATCATTTCACCTGCAAAACTCTTGAAGTCCTTGACACCATCTCACCAGGAAAGGTCAAACTTATCTCTGGCAAACAAAAAGCTCCATGGAGGTTCACTACATCAGTTACACGTCAGAAACGAGAGTGCAGGAAAGCTGAGCTAAACGGAGGAAAAGTCACCTACCAGGTCATTGTGACACCTTCAGACTGCAGCTGCACACTTACAACTCTGAATAAATAAGGCGAGACAAGCTTTTATCTCCAGAGTCATTAGTGGTAACGTGAACAGTTCCCGTGTTCTGTTTCTACTGTCGAGAGGCTAACTAACCTCCAACACAGTTAGCCTGGTTTCATAGGGTTAGGTTAGGGTTAACCCTAAGCCTCAACCCTTCCCACACTAAGTGTAGTGAGTTAGCATCCTTTTTCAACGAGAAAATCATAAACATCAGATGAACCATTCATTCCTCCTGTCTACCAACACAACCAGACCACTGCTACAGCCACACAGCAACAAGCTGGCTAGAACGCCAGCTTTCAGTGTGATTAGTGCTGAAACACTGGAGGACATAGTAAACTGAGACGCTCAGCTGGAATAGTCAAGTAAAACAGATATTAATTAAAAGGGGGAGGAATATGGCAATTGGTGGCATGGTAAAAAATGTATTCCATATCAAAGTAGAAAACCTTTAGTTGAATCTATTGTTCTGTCACACCAAAATAAGACAGGCAAAAGACAGCTACAGGAGGAAGCTGGAGAATCAGCTGGGGCAGAACAATGCTCGTGGTGCCAGGAGAGGCCTTAGGAACATCACAGGTCACAGTGGGAGGAGTGGTGCCAGTGGGTCTGCTGACGGGGACCAGAACCGGGCCAATGAGCTTAACCCCGTAGCGGTCCTCAGGCCGGCTGGGTGACTGTACGTAAGAAGCATAGAACCCAGCCCGTGGGACACCACCAACCCGTCCACGTTTCAAACAGATTTTCCCCACTCGGTGATGCACCCACTGAGAAGCCGACTCTGGTTATAGGTAGCTCCATAGTCAGAAACGTGGCATTAGAGACTCCAGCAACCATAGTCAAGTGTTTGCCAGGGGCCAGAGCGGGCGACATTAAATCCTACCTGAAACTGCTGGCTAAGGATAAGCGTAAATACAGTAAGATTGTTATTCACGCTGGCGGTAATGACACCCGGTTACGCCAATCGGAGGTCACTAAAATTAATGTTGCTTCGGTGTGTAAGTTTGCCAAAACAATGTCGGACTCCATAATTTTCTCTGGCCCCCTGCCTGATCGAAGCAGTGACGACATGTTTAGCCGCATGCTGTCCTTCAACCGCTGGTTGTCTAGGTGGTGTCCCGAAAACAACGTGGGCTACATTGATAATTGGAAAACTTTTTGGGGAAAACCTGGTCTGATCCGAAGAGACGGCATCCATCCCTCTTTGGATGGTGCAGCTCTTCTTTCTAGGAATATGGCCAATTTTATTAGTCCTCCCTGACAACCCAGGGTCCAGACCAGGAAGCAGAGTCGTAGTTTAACCCTCCCCTCTGCAGCTTCTGTACTGTTACCCACCCACTACCCCATCCAGACAGTGTCCTGCCCACGGCCAGAATCAAACAGATTAAAAATCAGGCTTAATAGAGCAAATCATGAAAATCTCATAAAAATAAAAACAAATTCTACTGAACAGAAAACTAAAACAATTAAATGTGGTTTATTGAACATTAGATCTATCTCTTCAAAGACTTTATTAGTTAATGATTTGATTTGTGATAATCAGATTTCTCTGTTTTGTCTCACAGGATCCTGGCTGCAGCAAGAGGACTATGTTAGTTTAAATGAGTCCACTCCTTCTAATTATTTAAATCATATTGCTCGTAGTACAGGGCGAGGAGGAGGAGTAGCAACCATCTTTCATTCAGATTTATTAATCAGTCCCCTACCAATTAATAGCTACAGTTCTTTTGAACATCTAATTCTTAGTTTGCCTAATCCGGATTGCAAAGCTCTAAAACCACTTTTGTTCGTAGTCTTGTATCGTCCACCAGGCCCCTACTCTCAATTTTTGGATCAGATCTCAGATTTCTTGTCTGATTTGGTGTTAAATACTGATAAGGTCATTGTGGCGGGGGATTTTAACATTCATGTTGACATTGAAAGTGATCCTCTCAACGTAGCCTTTAGTAATATCTTAGACTCAATTGGTTTTACTCAAACAATCCATAGCTCCACCCACTCCTGTCATCATACATTAGACCTTGTGCTGACATATGGTATAGAGTGTGAGGAGATAACAGTATTTCCACACAATCCTGTCTTGTCGGACCATTTTATGATAACTTTTGAGTTTATTATAACCGAGCTCTCCAGACATGAGAGTAAATTCCACTATAGTCGACCTTTATCTGATAACGCTGTAGCAAACTTTAAAGCTACTGTTCCATCTTTACTGTCTTCAGAATCTCAGAGGAACTTAGCAGAGGGCAACTATTTCATTTCTAGCCCTTCACAAATTGACGTTCTAGTTCATAGTGTTACTTCCTCTTTACGTGTGGCATTAGACAATGTTGCCCCTTTAAAAAAGAAGGTCATTAAGCACAGGAAGTTGGCTCCCTGGTTTAATTCTGAACTGCGTACTTTAA
>SSNS01001049.1:33280-49414 GCA_006937985.1 Aphyosemion australe
TGAGTCTGTGGTTTAGCATCAGGCGGTTCCACCTTGAATCTGTGGTTTAGCATCAGGCGGTTCCACCTTGAATCTGTGGTTTAGCATCAGGCGGTTCCACCTTGAATCTGTGGTTTAGCATCAGGCGGTTCCATCTTGAATCTGTGGTTTAGCATCAGGCGGTTCCACCTTGAATCTGTGGTTTAGCATCAGGCGGTTCCACCTTGAATCTGTGGTTTAGCATCAGGCGGTTCCACCTTGAATCTGTGGTTTAGCATCAGGCGGTTCCACCTTGAATCTGTGGTTTAGCATCAGGCGGTTCCACCTTGAATCTGTGGTTTAGCATCAGGCAGTTCCACCTCGTTTGTTTGGGTTTTACTTCCTTGTTCTTTTAATAGTTTATTATGACCTAAGTGATTGTTTCTGCCTGTGTTGTTTTATTAATGTGCAGTGCTTTGGTCGGTTGTAATGTTGCGTTAAAAGCGCTCTACAAATAAAGTGGTGTGGTAAGTGAATGACTGATTGTATTGCAAAGTGCCTTGGGGGGGTTCTAGGACTCTAGGTTCTAGTAACTGATACCAGGTTGACGTCCCCTTTTTCAGTACCTGCTTCGCTGAGCTCCAAGCCGAACCATGCCGAAAACGCAACATCAGAGACTGTAGGTCAATGATTGGCTAAGGGGTGGAGTCACTGGTTGACTAGGAGGTGTAGTCGTTGGTTGAGCCGAGTCGAGCTGCACGGTATGTTCTCCCAGGTTCTTCTTACCTGACCGTGTCCGGAGCAGGGAGTATGAAATCCACCTGGACAGGGAATGCAGTCTGGACCATAGAACCCTTTACAACACGCCGGTGTCTGAACACACAGGTAGATTCCGGTTAGCTGTTCACAGATCAGTTAAACAGCAAGGAGCAGCAGAATTCAGACCAGTACCGTTATGGTGCTGTTGCAGAGCGGGGAGCAGCCTCTAGCAGGAACCTTCATGGGTGGTCTACCGATGGAGATGGTGTAAAGGCACCCAAAGGTGGAGATGTTCTAGAGGACCAAAACCATCATGCTGACATTCATAAGCCAACGAGAATAAAACAGAACCCAGAGAAGGAGGTCTTACTGTGTGGACTCCTGACGAGCACCTGGACAGGTAAACCTTGGAACAACTGACACATTCACCCTGAAAACCAAAGATTTTCACAGGATGAATCAGATGAAATGAGTTAGTTATCAAACCTTTAGATGAGTTGATGGTCTGACTCACCATGACAGTTCTGGTTTCTGTGATGTCACACCTATGGGGCAAGACAGGTTCAATGGAAGGCGGAGTCAGAACTCCATTCATCACATACAGACACCCATTTTTGGCCTCCACAGCTGCCTCGGTGACGGGAACTCCGTTAACCATAACCTGACCCTAAATCAGCCAGAACCAGAGAATTTGGAACCAAATGTAAGAGCAGGTCCTTCTCAGATCCGCCCAATCCAAGGCTGCAGGTGTTTGACTTTCACACTCACGTTGTTTGTCACGTTGATCGTCAGGACCTGATTAGCCATGGTGACGATGGTGGGACGGGACACCATGTTGTAGACCTCCAGCTTCAAGCCAAGAACAAGAACCGTCACACAGGACAGAAGAACTGATTCAAACTATGAGATAAGATGATGTTCCTCACCGAGACGGACAGGACAATGTGGTTCCTGACAAACTCCACCAGCTTGTTGTGGCCCTGAGAGGTCAAAGGTCAGGTGATGATTCAGATCAGTGGGAAAGTAACAGCCTGAGTTTGAGTTTGTTCTCAACTCAACTCAACTCAAACTTTATTTATAAAGCGCCTTTCAGGCACGGGAGTGACAACAAAGCGCTGTACATAAAAACAAGATAAAAAATTAAAAACAAGAAAAATAAAAATAAAACAGCATACAAAATTACAGTAAGGAACACTAAAAACAGACTAATGGCCAGAGTTAAAGGCCAGATCAAATAAAAATGTCTTCTCACCTCTGCACTGCTAAGGTACTCATAGTATCCGTACTTCATGGCATCAAACGCTGGTCCGGTCGGAGCAAAGATGGTAATCGGTCCAGGAAGGTCCAACACTGACACCAGATCAGTTTTCTACAGACAGAAAATGGTTTTCTGAAACATTTACTTTTATTTATTCTCTGAAGGGGTTTCCTGGATGCAGTAACTGGACTCCTGTTTAAACATCTAGACATTAAAGATCTGACCAGGAGGTAACCTGAATCTTAACCAGGACTCAGAGCTCTAGACAACAAGAACAGGATGCTTCTCTGCTCACTGGTTCCTAAACATCAGGATTCAAATGGACTCAAACGTCCATCTGAACTAGAATCTAAAGGTTTGACCGTCTGCAGGTCAGGATCGTGACCAGAAGTCCTGAACAACATCAGATTCACATGGGGACTCATTCATGCTTGTGTTACCAACAGTAATAAGACTACTGCACCTCCAGTAAGGACTTGAAAATCTCAAATGTGCTGTAGTCAGAGATGATCTTCATCAGGTTCTCCTGAGAAGAATCAGAACCAAAAACGAATGAGTGGAAGAAAAAAACCCAACATTTCCATGGAAACCAACAGCAGTTTGAATCTCTAACATCTTTGTTGTTGTCCACCGTGGGGAAGACTCTCATCAGCTTGTTGATGAGATGGATCATCCCATTGGACGCCACCAGGTCAGACTGGACAATGGCACCTTTTCTCCGACTGCCATGGATACGGATTCTGGTCTGTGAGTCCTGAAAGGGAACAATAAAAAATCTGTAGATAGGTAAGAGATATGAACCCAATCACTGATGTTCAGGGTCAAAGGTCTTAGGAAGAGGAACCAATTGGCTGACCTTCTGGGACCATTTCCACCAGAACCTACTCACTGCGGCTCAACTTGATGTTGCCCAGATCCAAAGAATTTCCAAAACTTTATATATGAAGCATCTTTCATACGAGTACAGCTCAAAGGGCCCACAACAGTCCCACCCCTTGGCATTGAAATAAATGCAACATCCTTTGGTTTAATGGCTTTGCCATCTTATTCTTTACCTGTTTTATGGTAGGAGGACCTGCTCGAAAACGAGAAGTCACATCTCAAGCAGTTTATCCTCCTGGAAAATATAAGTTAAATAAATAAATAATAAACACCAGTCTCTGTTTTCTAGGTCCAAACGTCTTTTGTTGTCCGTGACTTCAAATGCTGTTTTTCTTTCTGGGACTCTGGTAGTTTGTCCTAAAGTTAAGGTGGTAGCAGCCGGCTGGTTCTCCTTCTCTGATATTATTGAGTGGAGAACCTCTCACACCAGTGGTGTTCTGGTGATGAATACCATCCATTTTCTTCCGCTTATCCAGAGTCGGGTCGCGGGGGAAGCAGCCTAAGCAGAGAGGCCCAGGCCTCCCTCTCCCCAGCCACTTGGGCCAGCTCCTCCGGGGGAATCCCAACGCGTTCCCAGGCCAGCTGAGAGACATAATCCCTCCAGCGTGTCCTGGGTCTTCCTTTAGGTCTCCTCCCAGTTGAACGTGCCTGGAAAACCTCACCAGGGAGGCATCCAGGAGGCATCCTAACCAGATGCCCGAGCCACCTCAACTGGCTCCTCTCGATGTGGAGGAGCAGCGGGTCTACTCCGAGCCCCTCCCGGATGACTGAGCTTCTCACCCTATCTCTAAGGGAGAGCCCTGCGGAGGAAACTCAATTCAGCCGCTTGTATCCGTGATCTCGTTCTTTCAGTCACTACCCAAAGCTCGTGACCATAGGTGAGGGTAGGAACGTAGATCGACTGGTAAATCGAGAGCTTCTCCTTCCGTCTCAGTTCACAGATCGCTGGTGAATCAGACTTTTGTCTTAAAGGACTTTATTGTTTCTCATGGGCTGGACATCCTCTGTGTGAGTGAGACGTGGATCGGCGCGGGTGAGTCTAGTGCCTTCTCTGAACTTCTGCCCGACGGCTTTGCCTATCTCTCCACGCCAAGAGCGTATGGCCGTGGAGGTGGTGTAGCGTTAGTTTACAACTAAACTACATCACGACTTACTGCCGGCAGACCAATCTCTGACACTGGTCATACAGGGACCTAACAGCCTGTATCAGAGGGACTGATACCCCATACTCCTGAAGTACCCCCCACAGGGCCCCCCTAAGGGTATAGAGCTGGTCCAGTGTTCCACGGCCAGGACAAAAACCACATTGCTCCTCCTGGATCCGAGGTTCGACTATCCGACGGACCCTCCTCTCCAGAACCCCTGAATAGACCTTACCAGGGAGGCTCAGGAGTGTGATCCCCCTGTAGTTGGAGCACACCCTGTGGTCCCCCTTTTTAAATAGGGGGACCACCACCCCGGTCTGCCAGTCCAGTGGAACAGCCCCCCGATGTCCACGCGATATTGCAGAGCCGCGTCAACCAACACAGCCCCACAACATCCAGGGCCTTAAGGAAATCTGGGCGGATCTCATCCACCCCCGGAGCCTTGCCACTGAGGAGTTTTTTGACCACCTCAGTGACCTCGGCTCCAGAGATTAGAGAGCCCAACCCAAAGTCCCCAGACTCTGCTTCCACCCTGGAAGACGTGCCGGTGGGATTGAGGAGGTCTTCAAAGTACTCCGTCCACCAATCCACAATGTCTCGCATCAAGGTCAGCAACACACCGTCACCACTGTAAACAGTGTTGGTAGCGCTCTGCTTTTCCCTCCTGAGGTGCCGGATGGTGGACCAGAATCTCCTCGAAGCCGTACGGAAGTCTTGCTCAATGGTCTCACGGAACTCCTCCCACGCCCGGGTTTTTGCCTCCGCGACCACCCGAGCCGCATTCTGCTTGGACTGCCGGTACCTATCAGCTGCCTCCGCAGTCCCACAGGCCAAAAAGACCTGATAGGACTCTTTCTTCAGCTTGACAGCATCCCTAACCAGCGGGTTTGGGCGTTGTCACCACGACAAGCACCGACGACCCTGCAGCAGTAGCTCCGGTCGGCTGCCTCGACAATGGAAGCACGGAACATGTCCCAGTCAGACTCAATGTCCTTCGCCTCCCCCGGAACGTTATGGAAGTTCTGTCGGAGGTGGAAATTGAAGCTCATTCTGACAGGAGACTCTGCCAGACGTTCCCAGCAGACCCTCACAACACGTTTAGGTCTGCCAGGTCTGACCAGCATCCTCCCCCACCATCGTTGCTAAATATGTGAGTGTGGAATGAGTGGAGGACCCAGGGAAGCAGGCAAGGCGGGTCAAGTGTCTTGCCCAAGGACCAGTGGCGGAGCCAGAACGTAGCTAATGGATGGGCCTGGAAGAATCTGGATGGGCCGGATTAATTTTAAAGCTCATATGAGATGTGCATGTGCATGTAAAAATGACATGTTATAATAAAATCTGTCAGGCCACTGAAGCTTATCCTATGATACGAAGAATATCTATAGCCTACAAGTAGATTACAGTAGATATTTATTCCATAAATATCTGTTAAATTTCAATTTTAAGAACAGAAGGAGAAAAAGAGGAAAGACAAGAGAGATTGCATTAATGTAGACAACCTTATGATGCTTTATTGTTCTGCTGCTGTTCAAAGAGACTTTTTTTCTCTGTTTACTACTAACAGCACAAAACTTTACACTTCTGCATCGGAGACAGAGCTGCTCTGCTCTAGTTAAGTGTGCAGAGCTCTCGGGACAGCGCTGCTATTGACATGAAATATTCATATCGATTATGTGATTCCCGCTACGCCTGTCACCATTAGCGGTGTTTTTACCATCCTTTCTACACCCCGAACACGGTGGAAGAAGCTTCGGATCCTGTGTGTGCAGCCTGATTATCGTGAAGCACACAGACTCTGTTGCTGCAGCAGCGCCACTCTCTCACTGGACGAGTGAATATCTTGATCAGAAGGTGAATGTTCCTCTTCAGAACCAGAGTCAGACATTACCAGACAAAGAATTTGTCAACAATGAACAGACCTGCCAGCATTGTAAGTTTTCCTCTCTAATATTCACCCTCTGTCTGCTCCGCTTGACTAGCCTAGTGAACTAGACCAAATACTTGCTTTGCTATATATTCACATATATAGGACGGCTTGCCAGGCTAACGCTTGACTCCTCCTCTCCTCAATTGGATCATCCAGGTGGTTTTCAAACTCGATAAACCCTGAAATTTTCACTAGAAACACACCCATAAGTGTTGCTCAGATTGAAGTTACACCTTTCCACTATCTTCTGGTTTAAAATAGTAACTTCATGAGTTACTATCATATTTGCAGCTGTGGCTCGTTAAACTCAGTAATGATGCTTGTCGCAATATTGTGACTTTGGTGCTTATTACACTGAAAATTTATTATTATAATTATTATGACTTATTATTATTATTATTATAAAAAATGTGCACATTAAATTAAAATAAATTAAATATAAACCATTTTTTATTGTAATTGTTGTTACAACATAACTGGGGTTGCTAAGCAGTTGCTTGGCCAAATCTTGGTGTTGTTATAGCAACACATCTAGCATAGCAGAGAAAACATCTAAGGAGATTCAGAAACAACTAAAACTGGGTTAAGAAACGGCATACCCCTTAACGCACTCCACGCTCGGCTGAGCAGGACCTGCTGGTTGTCCCACGATCTAGGTCCAGGTCCAGGTCCAGGGGTGATCGGGCTTTTTCTGTCGTGGCTCCTACACTCTGGAAGGAGCTACTACTTGCTGTGAGTCACCTTCACTAGTCTTCAAGAGTCGCTTGGGAACTCATTTTTATTGTTTGGCTTTCATGTAATATGGTTTTTAGATTTTTATCTTTTCTGTTTTATCATTTTAATCAATTTTTGTATCCTGCTTTTATTGTTTAATTGTTCTGTTTTATGGTTTTATATCATGTTCAGAGCCTTGGGCTTCCATTAAGGCAGTGGAAGGCACTATACAAATAAAATTTGATTGATTTATTGAAGAACTGTCCAACGCATTATTAACAACTGGTGTGATGAGTCCAGATGGAGCCTGTTCCAGAGTGATGGGTGCATCAGGGTAAGAAGAGAGGCAGATGAAGCGATGCACCCATCATGCCTAGTGCCTACTGTACAAGCCTGTGGGGGCGGGGCTATGATCTGGGGTTGCTGCAGGTGGTCAGGTCTAGCTTCAGCAACAGGATGTGCTCCAAGAATGAGGTCAGCTGACTACCTGAATCTACTGAATGACCAGGTGATTCCATCTTCCCTGATGGCACGGCCATATTCCAAGATGACAACGCCAGCATTCATGGGGCTCAAATAGTGAAAGAGTGGTTCAGGGAGCATGAGACATCATTTCCACACATGGATTGGCCACCACAGAGTCCAGACCTGAACCCCATGGAGAATCTTTGGGATGTGCTGGAGAAGGTCAGACTCTACCATCATCAATGCAAGATCCTGGTGACACATTAATGCAACACTGGATGGAAATAAATCTGGTGATGCTGCAGAAGCTGATGGAAACAACGCCACAGAGAATGTGTGTAATCAAAGCTAAAGGAGGTCCAACCAAATATTAGAGTGTGTGACCTTTTTGTTGGCAGGGCGATGTGTTTATAGCTATACTATGTTAAAATTGTTACGAGGCATAACATTTTTTTTAAGCTAGCTTGTTTTGCAGATTTGCAGTTGTAGCTTTACTCAGCCGTTTCTATGGAAACGTTAAAAAAGTAACTTTTGTAAAACCTTTTAATTAAACAATAAAATTAGTAGTACCAGATTACCAAAGTACCAGATTACCAAAGTAACAGATTACCAAAATGTTGGAACACGATCACATTCTTCTGAAGACATTTCCCCACCGTGTCTGTTTGGCCTGATTTTCCCGTCAGAGTATAGAAGACGTCGGTTTTTCCCAGAGCTTCAGACGACATCACCCCGGCAACCATGTGGAGGTTACACACATATTTGTTCAGAAGTGAGTCTCCAGTCAGGGAAGATACCTGGAAAACAGAAAACATGGAAAGAATGATTCTACAGAAACCAGTCCAAGTCCTCTCATGATTCACTTGCTGTTCTGGTGAAAACTAGAAGTCCTGGAGCCAGTACCAACCGGATCTCCCCTGAATCCTTTGTTGATCGGGACAAAAACTGTGAAGGGACCCAAATTCCGTAGAGTCCACGACAAAACTCCTGGAAAGCACACGGAGAAATAACTTCTTCTTGTGACACAGTGCATTACCACAAACCTGTTGGTGGTACTCGTCAGGATCCTGACTCAGACCATGATCCTGATCCTGACTCCGACCGTAATCCTGATCATGACTCCGACCGTAATTCTGATCCTGACTCAGACCATGATCCTGATCCTGACTCCGACCGTAATCCTGATCATGACTCCGACCGTAATCCTGATCATGACTCCGACCGTGATCCTGATCCTGACTCAGACTGTGATCCTGATCCTGACTCAGACCGAAATCCTGATCCTGACTCCGACCGTGATCCTGATCCTGACTCAGACTGTGATCCTGATCCTGACTCAGACCGTGATCCTGATCCTGATCCAGACCGTAATCCTGATCCTGACTCCGACCGAAATCCTGATCCTGACTCCGACCGTGATCCTGATCCTGACTCAGACTGTGATCCTGATCCTGACTCAGACCGTGATCCTGATCCTGATCCAGACCGTAATCCTGAACCTGACTCCGACCGTAATCCTGATCCTGACTCAGACCGTGATCCTAATCCTGACACAGACTGTAATCCTGATCCTGACTCAGACCGTGACCCTAATCCTGACTCAGACCGTGATCCTAATCCTGACACAGACTGTAATCCTGATCCTGACTCAGACCGTGACCCTAATCCTGACTCAGACCGTAATTCTGATCCTGACTCAGACTGTAATCCTGATCCTGACTCAGACCGTAATCCTGATCCTGACTCAGACCGTAATCCTGATCCTGACTCAGACCGTGATCCTAATCCTGACTCAGACTGTAATCCTGATCCTGACTCAGACTGTAATCCTGATCCTGACTCAGACCGTGATCCTGATCCTGACTCCGACCGTGATCCTGGTCCTGACTCCGACCGTGATCCTGGTCCTGACTCAGACTGTGATCCTGATCCTGACTCAGACTGTGATCCTGATCCTGATCCAGACCGTAATCCTGATCCTGACTCAGACCGTAATCCTGATCCTGACTCAGACCGTAATTCTGATCCTGACTCAGACTGTAATCCTGATCCTGACTCAGACTGTAATCCTGATCCTGACTCAGACCGTGATCCTAATCCTGACTCAGACTGTAATCCTGATCATGACTCAGACCGTGATCCTGATCCTGACTCAGACTGTGATCCTGATCTTGATCCAGACCGTAATCCTGATCCTGACTCAGACCGTGATCCTGATCCAGACTGTTGTGCTCCAAATTTCCCCCAAGAGGGATAATAAACTAACTGAACTGATTGTAATCCTGATCCTGACTCAGACCGTAATCCTAATCCTGACTCAGACCGTGATCCTGATCCTGACTCAGACCATAATCCTGATCCTGACTCAGACTGTGATCCTGATCCTGACTCAGACCGTTATCCTGATCCTGACTCAGACCGTAATCCTGATCCTGACTCAGGCTGTAATCCTGATCCTGACTCAGACCGTAATCCTAATCCTGACTCAGATCGTAATCCTGATCCTGACTCCGACCGTAATTCTGATCCTGATTCAGACCGTGATCCTGATCCTGACTCAGACCGTAATCCTGATCCTGACTCAGACCGTAATCCTGATCCTGACTCAGACCGTGATCCTGATCCTGATCCTGACTCAGACTGTGATCCTGATCCTGACTCAGACCGTAATCCTAATCCTGACTCAGACTGTAATCCTGATCCTGACTCAGACCGTAATCCTAATCCTGACTCAGACCGTAATCCTGATCCTGACTCAGACCGTAATCCTGATCCTGACTCAGACCGTGATCCTAATCCTGATCCTGACTCAGACTGTGATCCTGATCCTGACTCAGACCGTGATCCTGACTCAGACCGTAATCCTGATCCTGACTCAGACCGTGATCCTGATCCTGATCCTGACTCAGACTGTGATCCTGATCCTGACTCAGACCGTGATCCTGACTCAGACCGTAATCCTAATCCTGACTCAGACTGTAATCCTGATCCCGACTCAGACCGTAATCCTGATCCTGACTCAGACTGTAATCCTGATCCTGACTCAGACCGTGATCCTGATCCAGACTGTGATCCTGATCCTGATCCAGACCGTAATCCTGATCCTGACTCAGACCGTGATCCTGATCCAGACTGTTGTGCTCCAAATTTCCCTCAAGAGGGATAATAAACTAACTGAACTGACTGTGATCCTGATCCTGACTCAGACTGTGATCCTGATCCTGACTCAGACCGTGATCCTGACTCAGACCGTAATCCTAATCCTGACTCAGACTGTAATCCTGATCCTGTCTCAGACCGTGATCCTGATCCTGACTCAGACCGTAATCCTGATCCTGACTCAGACTGTAATCCTGATCCTGACTCAGACCGTAATCCTGATCCTGACTCAGACCGTGATCCTGATCCTGACTCAGACTGTGATCCTGATCCTGACTCAGACTGTAATCCTGATCCTGACTCAGACCGTAATCCTGATCCTGACTCAGACCGTGATCCTGATCCTGACTCAGACCGTAATCCTGATCCTGACTCAGACTGTAATCCTGATCCTGACTCAGACCATGATCCTGACTCAGACCGTGATCCTGATCCTGACCCAGACCATGATCCTGACCCTGACTCAGGCCATGATCCTGATCCTGACTCAGACCGTGATCCTGATCCTGACTCAGACTGTGATCCTGATCCTGACTCAGACCGTGATCCTGATCCTGACTCAGACCGTGATCCTGATCCTGACTCAGGCCATGATCCTGATCCTGACTGAGCCTTCAGGAACCGTAATTTTTGTGTTTTGAACTCTCATATTTGAAGTCACAGAACCATTTGGTACCAAACATAGAGATGGCGCTGCTCAGTTGACCCGCCCACTGTCCTCCAGGTTCTGTGTTCAGCTCATGCAGACGCTCCATTATGGACCCAAAACATTGTTTCCCATTTCCAACGTAACCCTGGAGACAAGTGCACCTGAGGGACAGAACAGCACTACAGTCAGTTCTTGTTCAGGTGAGACTCGGGTGAAAACAGGTGAGGGACTAACTCGACTTGATCAGGTCCCACGGTGGTGCAGTTAGCATTCTGATGACAGGAACCGGATCTGCAGGCATCCCTCAACCGGCAGCTGCCATCTGACTGGTTCTCATAGCCGGGAAGACACTCGCAGTGGGACTGGAGCAGACAGGAATAGCAAGGGATGGATTTACTGCCCCCTGTAGGCTGGAATATACACTATACCCAAAGAGTCAGCATGCACATTCTTCAGTCTGATCCTGATCCTGAACCAGAAACCTGACCCTTTTCTAGATCTGGACCTGGACTTTGATCCAGATTCTCATTCTGGTTCTGATCCTGACTCTCTCCTTCCTTTTTCAGGTCCTGATAATCCCATCTCTCGATGCCTCATCCTGGTCTTGACTTGGATCCTGTAACTGATCCTGATTGGCCTTTTGATTAAGCTCTTGTCTTATCTGGATCCTGAACCCATTCCTGTTTCTATCCAGATTATGCTCACATTTCCTGGGCTGTCGTAGACGCAGCGGGTGGATTCTGGGGAGCAGCCTCCGGATCTGCTCTGACAGGGATCGATCGGCATGCAGACTCGGCCGTCTCCGCTGTAGCCCTCCTTACAGGAACACAAGTGCTGGTCTGGACCGGTGTGGACACAGGACGCGTAGACATGACAGACTGGCTGGAGACACGGGTTTTTGGCTGTGGGGGTCAGAAGGACAACATCAGCAAATTTCTTAAACTCAGTGACAGGAAAAACTACAAACCCCATTTGGTTTTAGGGACCAGAGTTTAGTCTGGGACCAGACTTAATGGGTTAGATTGGTTCCTCCCCATGGTTCTTGGTCCTGTTGGTGTTTCTAAGCTGATGCAGAACTTTTGAACTGATAGCTGTTCCCTGGTGAGCTCCAGGTGCAGCAGGTGCGCCTGCAGAAAAAAACTCACATAAACACTGAGATTCAGACTTCTGGTAGCCGGGCTGGCATTGACACTCCAGCTTTCCTGTCAGAGCCTCTTCCATACAGCGGGAGTTTTCTGGACAGCTGAGGGCCGCACACTCAGGTAACTCTGGAACAAACAACAGGTGTCAGCACAGGTGAGACACTACAGGAGCAGGTTCTGATTGTTTACCAGGGACCAGATCAAGAACAAGTCAGGTGCTGCAGCACAAAGGCTGACTGGGTGGTGTTATGGCTAGACGTTACTGTGACAGCAGAGGGACTCACCTTGGTCACACCTGGGACCTTTATATCCAGAAAAGCAGGTACATCGACCGTCCCCCTTTTGTCCAGAATCACAGAGACCGTGGACACATGAGCACTCTGAGACAAAAGACACAATGCCCGCAGATGAGAAATAATCTTTCAATACTGACTTTATTTCCAACTGTATGATCTGAGGTTACCTGAGCTACAGGTAGCACCATAACGTCCAGGTGTGCAGTCTTCACACGCAGTTCCTGCAAAACCAGCCTAAAGCACACAGGAACACAATGAGTTCACAGAGTCCAGTCGCTCCTACATCAGCTACTGCAGCAGCTTGGTAAAAGGCCTGTTTTTGATATAGCGCCTTCCTAGAACCCCCAAAGGTACTTTACAACACAATCAGTCATTCACCCATTCACACGCTAACTCCACACATACATGGGGAGAACATGCCAACTCCACACATGCATGAGGAGAACATGCTAACTTCACACATGCATGAGGAGAACATGCTAACTGTACAAATGCATTAGGAGAACATGCTAACTGCACACATGCATGAGGAGAACATGCTAACTCCACACATGCATGAGGAGAACATGATAACTTCACACATGCATGAGGAGAACATGCTAACTCCACACATGCATGAGGAGAACATGCTAACTGTACACATGCATGAGGAGAACATGCTAACTGCACACATGCATGAGAACATGCTAAATGTATACATGCATGAGGAGAACATGCTAACTGCACACATGCATGAGGAGAAAATGCTAACATCACACATGCATGAGGAGAACATGCTAACTGTATACATGCATGAGGAGAACATGCTAACTCCACACATGCATGGGGAGAACATGCTAACTCCACACATGCATGAGGAGAACATGCTAACTGTATACATGAATGAGGAGAACATGCTAGCTCCACACATGTATGGGGAAAACATGCTAACTGTATACATGCATGAGGAGAACATGCTAACTGTATACATGCATGGGGACTGGGGAGAACACGCTAGTCCATGTATCTGCAACCTTCTGCTAGGCACCAGTGCTACCAGCTGCTCCACCATGCTGCCCGGTTTTATGAGCGGGTTTATTTTGAACAGGTGTGTTGTGAAGTCACCTGGCAGGTGCAGGTGCCATTCCCTCCCAGCCCTTCAGAGCAGACTCCTCTGCCACTGCAGGGCCTGTCGGCTCCATCAGGACACTCTGAAACACAAACAGGAAGCTGACAGAACAGTTCGTGGAACACTGAAGCAACAATGTTTTTCTATCTGCTGACAGGAAACTTCTCTACATGTTTCTATCCACTTCCTGCCTGATTCTCCTTCATCTTTCCTCTTCCTCCAGCTCATGTCATCACTTCACTTCACCAGTGTCAGAAATCTGATGCTTCTCTACCCTGAAGCAGGAAAGTGTTGATGGTGCAGCAGACTGGGAACCAGCAGTAGTTCCATCTTTTTGCTTGTTTCTCATTTGACCCGTTGCTCTGTTTTTGGTGTTTGGGAGACTCCATGAGTCCAGGTCTGAGTGTGTCAGCGGACTTTTGTCCTGCTGCTGACACAGTTTGATGAGGGGAAGGAAGTCCTGTTTCCTGGAGGATAATCTGCATCCTGCAGGACTGAACTGGTGACCTTAGTCACCTAGAAACCTCTGCGTCTCAGACCTGACGGCTTCGAGGACCAAACAGAACCACGTAAAATGTTCAGAGTGAGGATTTGGGGTTAAAGGTCAAACAAACTTGCCTCTGATTGGTTGGATCATGGACACAATCTCCATCCTTCTCTAAGTCATCAAAAATCTCAGCAGAGCGATCTGGGTAGGTATGTACTGACCCGTGCAGTCTGGACCCCAGAAACCAGGACAGCAGCTCTTTAGCTCCACCTCTCTGTAGCACTGGGCGGAGCAGCCACTGATGGCCAGTTTCATGCTGGACGTCTTAACGAGGTACCTGCAGATAGACGGTCAGGTTCCTTCAGGTTTCCTCTGAGAGTTCTGATTCTGAGCAGCATGTGGTTTGTTGGTTCTGTTGTGAGTCGGGTCAGGTTAGTGTTTGGGTTGTGTGTGGCTCACTTGCAGCCTGACGAGGTGGATCCTGGAGTCCTTCTGTACCCGGATGGACACGGGATCAGCAGAGTGATGCTGCAGGAGTTACAGGCCGTCTGGGTCTTCAGAACCGTTTTGTTGGAACAAAAGTTCTGGAAGGAAAAAACAGCTAGCTAACATGTAAACTATCATACCATCATCCCACAGCACCAAAGCAGAACCTTCTGTGGGGAGGTTCCTTCAAACCTGACAGAGCATCAACAGGAAGTGAGACTAACGGCTCTAATTGTGGCTTATCTGCTTGATCAGATCCACCCAGAAAACACCACGAAGGTCTGGATCCCAGACCGCTGCAGAGGCAAAAGCCAAAGGGACAAACAGAGCACAATGTCCCTGTATGAGGTTCTGATGGACCGGAAGCAGCAAAGCACTAAAGGAACAGGAGCCGAGTGTCCAGGGGACCAGAACACAGAGGAGTTACCCTGACAGGCTCTGGGTCACTGCTGAACGGAGCTCATAAATGAGGGTTTGAGCTCCCAGTTACCAGCTAGCCTGGTTACTGTTGTTAAGATGTTTTCGGTCGGCCTCATCAGTAAAAGTCTAACATAAACATGTCAGATTTTACCTGCATCAACTACCTGCTGGAGGAAAAAACTACTGTCTAGGACCACAGAGAATCACTCAGAGGGCCTCGAATGGCCCACGGACCGCACTTTAAACAGCCAAGTTCATGTTCTCCACCTGCAGGGTGGAACCAACAGGAGGTGAGACGGTTCTGCGAGTTCCAGCTCAGAGAAGAGCTGCAGCTGGAGGAGCCAGAGGGACCTGGTGCTCCTGATGTCAGGGCCTCTTTAGGTTCTGGGAAAAACTGAACCTGGATCAGCTGTTATCTAAGTTATCTCCACCGGGTTCACTAAACATCAGCAAATGACTTCATCTGTGACAAGAAAAGATCTGCTCACAGCAGAACGTCCAGGTCCTGGAAACTCAGAACCCCCCCAGTGGGGGGTTGGTGGGTGGAGGTCTTACCTGCTGTAGATCAGCTGCCTTCATCTCGTTCATCATCATCAGCAGAGAAACAATCAGCAGACGGACCTCCATCTCTTCTGTCAGCTGTCTCATTCTGGAGGTCTCCTTTAAGCACCTCCTTTACTGACTCCTCCCCTCCTCCAACCCTCCCTCCTGCTTCCTGAAACCAGACTCAAAGAAAAGTGCTGACCTGCAGGAAAACGCTGCTTTGGCCTCCTGACATCAAACCGGTTCCTGGTCAGATGTTCTGGTTCTGTTTGTGTGAAGAATGTTCTCCGATTCCACTCGACAGGAACAATAGAACCAATGAAATGTTGTTATTTACAATAGAACTAAGATTTATTCTGATGTTTATAGTTGAAAATGCCCCTGAAACACACACACACACACACACACACACCCTCACACACACACACACCCTCACACACACACACATATAAAACACACACACTCACACTCACGCACGCACGCACCCTCACACACACACACACACCCACACACACACACACACACACACACACACACACACACACACACACACACACACACACACACACACCCTCATACACACACACACGCACACACCCACGCACACAACCTCAGACACACACACACACACACACCCTCAGACACACACACACACACACACACACCCACGCACACACCCACACACACACACACCCTCACACACACACACACACACACACACACACACACACACACA
>SSNS01001049.1:50117-65291 GCA_006937985.1 Aphyosemion australe
ACACACACACACACCCACACACACACACACACACACACACACCCTCATACACACACACACGCACACACCCACGCACACAACCTCAGACACACACACACACACACACCCTCACACACCCTCACACACACACACACACACACACACACACACCCTCACACACACACACACACACATACACCCTCACACACACACACACACACACACACACACACACACACACACACCCTCAGACACACACACACACACACACACACCCACGCACACACCCTCACACACACACACCCTCACACACACACACACACACACACACACACACACACACACACACACACACACACACACACACCCTCACACACACACACACACACACACACACACACACACACACACACACACACACACACACACACACACACACACACACACACACACACACACACACACACTTCTCTGTCAGGCTAAATAATAGTAGGAAATCCTGGAATCTCCTTTCTGCTCCATCATCGTTCTGCTGATAAGACTCAGAGTTGTTCTGCTGACTCTCAGTGACTCAGCAGCACAGGTCCAGACCAGAACCAGAACCAGAACCAGAACTATACGAACAGAACGAACAACGTGGCTCCTGGATGTCTGTCCCAAAGACAGGACAAAGACAGACTCCATCGTCCAGAGAAGATAAAAGCGACTAGATAAGCAGAACCAAATATTCTGGTCCGACCCACGGACCTGCTGTGAACATTAGGAGCTTATCTCCTCATGGCTCCATCAGACCCAGTAGAACCATCAGCGTTCTCCTGTGGGACCATCAGAAGCTGTGAGATCATTTTAGCTCAGGACATGTCCCCACCAGTATTACAGTTTTTCCTCAGTAGCTAAAACACTAAACCCTGTTGTCTGAACCAAAGGCTCAGGTGCTTGAACCCACTGATTGAATCAATCACTCTTTTGGTAAAACCATCAGCACGTTTCACCTGTTTAGACACCACTTGCCAACACATTTTCATTGTGATGCACCTGTGCTGCATAATGGTGAGCACAGGTGACAAACGTCAATCACAAGTAAAGCACTGGTGTCACCACTTGAACACAACAACTAAAAATGGATCACACTTGTGTCTAATGATGTGAGGGATCATACTCAGTGCTTCATCCTAGTAGATGTATTCATGGGGTCTTTCCACTGCATCCAGTAGAAAACCCCTCTGTAGAAATAGATCTAGTTTAGTCAGTGATACAGAAAAAGTGATTTAGGCCACTACAGTCTATCACTACGTAATCAACACTGAATGTGTCTGGATAATATGCCAACCTGTAGTACTGGAGTCTTTGCTCTTTGCACTTACAGTAGTATTTGTATATATTTATACTTTATTTTTAGTACATGGGCTCACTGTACACAAGTGTAAATGCACACGATTTCTGTTTTGTCTTTTTGTACCAGTGCTAAATGCAGTTATTTTTGTTTTGCAACATGCATTTCACCTACAGTGAACAATAAACATTTATTTCTGCAGCTTCATGTCCTGAGCATTGTGTTTTCTATTTTTCTACGTAGTGTTTAGTGACTGTTCAGTAGTGACTGTCATTGTGATTGACTCGGGGCACGATTTGACAACATAGTTCAGTTTTGAGCGCAGATTGAACTGTTTTGAGGTGAAAGTTTGGTTTTGCAAGAAGAGTCTGAGGTTTTGGGGATTTAGCTTGAAAATTGGGTTTTGTGTTCACAAGTTAGAGAAAGAGAGAGCAGCTTTCAAGAAATGTGTCTTAGCAATGGAGAAAAACTGTAATAAATGATGAATGAGCTGCTCCTGTATCACACCTGTCTGAGCCAGAGGACTCCAAAGCGCTTTACCTGCCTCTCTCTCTGATATTCTGTCCGTGCTCAAACACGTCAAACAAGGTCAACAGGTAAGTACATTCTAGATCTCCCGCGGTTTAGATACAAACATTGGGGTGACCGCTCTTTTTCATTGGCGGCTCCTTCGCTCTGGAATAATAATAATAATAATAATAATAATAATAATAATAATTCATCGAACTTATATAGCGCTTTGTTAGGACACTCAAAGACGCTGCATGCACTCACACATTCACACACTGCTGATGATGGTAAGCTACTGAGTAGCCACAGCCGCCCTGGGGCGGTCTGACAGAGGCGAGGCTGCATTGTTGCGCCATCGGCCCCTCTGACCACCACCAACAGAGGCATTTCGGGTTAAGTGTCTTGCCCAAGGACACAACGACGGCGACAGACCGAGTGGGACGCGAACCCGCGACCTTCCGATTGCGGGGCGTCCACTTAACTCCTATGCCACCGTCGCCCCAAATAATAATAATAAACTTCCCGACAACCTGCGCCTGACGGCAGACGTCCAACTTTAAATCAAAGCTTAAAACGCATCTTTGTGTGTTTCTACATGTGCAGCCTCTTAACCAGTTTTTAGGTTTTAAGTGCTGTCGTTTTCTATAATTTCTATTTTTATGTACTATGGTTTTATTTTTTATGTAAAGCACTTTGGTCACCTTTGATGGCTGTGGCGAGCGCTATACAAATATACTTGACTGATTGAGTTACCCTAGAGCAGGGGTTCCCAAATTGGGGGTCGGGACCCCCAAGGGGGTCCCCACAAGATTGCAGGGGGTCCCCACAATTTTGTCTTTTCTGAGGTTGTGAGGTTAACAAGATTTTATTTGTAAAAATTACATTTATAATATCCCAATAACACACCCTACAGTATAATCAGACCATATAAAAGTTATAAATATGTATGTCTGTGGAAAGTTTGAAAATCATCACATTTAATTTGTTTATGCATGTAGGAGTTGGGTTTGGGGGTCCTGACTTGTCTCGGACACGGGTAAGGGGGTCCTCAAAGGAAACATGTTGGGAACCCCTGCCCTAGAGTGAATCATTCACATCCTGGTGGTGATGAGCTACATCAGAGCCACAGCTGCCCTGGGGCGCGCTGAAGGAAACCACCGGAGGGTGAAGCGTCTTGCCCAAGAACATAACTACAGCAGACTGAGCGGGGCTCAAACCTGCAGCCCTCCAGTTATGGGTTGGGACCTTAACCTGTTTTGTCCCCGCCCCACGGTCTTTCTGGCTCACTACCAACTTGTAAAACAATACCGACTTTTCTTTTCTCCACGTATGTTTCATTTCATTAAAAAAACTGTAACTGTGAATAAAAATAACAGCGTAATTCATTTATTTAGTTACATTTTCAGCCCTTCACAGAGCGCTGCATGCTGGGAAACCTGTCCCAACACTCATCAAACAGACAAATTAACGGTAACGGTCCTTGGCAATATTACAAAGAAATCGATGACTATGGTGACCCTGATGAGCCACTGGCAGCAGCTTTAACATTTCTGTTCATCTTGGGGGCAGCAGCAGCTCAGGAGGTAGAGCGGGTTGTCCGGTTATCGGAGGGTTGTAGGTTCGACCCCCGGCTCCCACTAGAGAATGCTGCTGTTGTGTCCTTGAGCAAGACACTAATTTTTTTTTCATTCAACAAAAGAAAACAGTTTAAAAGCAAACGTAACATTTCTGTACGATTGGAATGAAAAGAGCAGAAAGAAGAACCACCTTATGTCATCTGCCCCATTCAAAAACCAGCTTACCCTAACACAGCCATAGTCTCCCTGCATACAACACCATCTCAAGAGGAGGAAATGGTCGTTTAAAAAATCAGAAAGGAAAACAAGAATAAATTCAAACCACACAAACATCAATCCTCCAACAACAAGCACAAAGTAGAACGTACAAACCCTACTTTTCATTGTCCCAGTCCCTTAGGACCCCTGATTTTATACATTTTTACACACGTTCAGAGACTTTTATGTCATTTACAGAAGTACCGACTCCCCTGACTCTTGGTTGTTTACACATTTCTGATCCTCTAGGCCTCTTTTCAAACATGAACTGAATAACGCTTGGTCAGGTCTTAACTTTATACATTATTTGTAATATTTTCTAATTAACTGAATCCTGAAACTTAATTTATATTTGACAAATCTCAGATCAGAGAGATCTCTGTAGCGGTTGTTGTTAACTGTTCTCACTGCTCTGTTCTGTAGAATAAACAACAGTTGAGTCTGTTTTATATGAAGTTAAATATGGTACAATCAACGAGTTACACGATGATCTTAACCCTATGGAATATTGCTTTAGCACATTTACTTTGACCTAACCTATGCGTGACTTCCAGGTGAGTGCTTCATCAAACATCACTCCTAGAAATTTGGTCTCCTTTAGCCTTTGATTTTCCATCCCATCCATTTTTAATTTTCCAAATTCAACAAAAGTCTGTTTATTTCAAACCATTCTTTAACTTTTATCAGTTCATTAGTTATAAGTGAAATTGCTTCATTAATATCAGATCCAGAAAAGAAAAATGCTGTATCATCAGTGAATAATACAGCTCCAAGTAGCTCTGATACATTCACAAGGTTTTGGTCCCAAAAACAACCCCTGCGGAACGCCATAATTAATATCACACAGGTTTGATTTAATATTATTTATCTGAACCAACTGTTTCCTATTTTCTAAGTAACTTTTAACCCATTGATGTTCCACACCCCTAGATTAACCTTGAATGATCTATAACATATTTATATTATTATCTATTGCCAAAGTGATTTTATCTGTTAATTCCATTATAGCCATCGCTGTGGAGTGCTTGTTCCTAAAGCCATTCTGCTCATTATGTTCTCAGAGAACTGTGGAAGCAGCTATGCCCATCACCGCTTCTAACCAATGGAATCATTTTCCTGCTATCAGGGGAGACTCCTGCTGAAAGGGACAGATGGATCAATTACAGACTCTAGAATAGTTTTTACAGTCATCGAGTCCAAAGTCTCATAATCTGTTGATCGTTTGCTTCCACAGTTTTGTACAATTTTCTAATTTCTTCTTTGTCAGGAAAAATACTGACATACTGACTATTGTCGTCAAACTGTCTTCCACAATTGCTTCGTTACCCACCAGACTTGCCCCTACATTTACAAAAATGGATTAAATGAGTTAATATCATAAATGGCTATTTTCTCCTTGGCAAAGCAGTCTGGGACTATTTATTATTCCCCATGCAGCTCTGGTGTTACCATTGCTCTTACGCAGTAGGCCACTATTATTGTTGTTAATCTATTTTTATATTTTTGATCTATTTTCTGCCTCTTTTGTTTGCAGTTTTAAGAAACTCTGTTTTTCTTTGCCTTTTTTATTCCCACAGTCATTCCTGATTGATTTTTCCTTTTACTACTGTAATTAACTTAGTGTTTGTTATATAACATCAGTGACTTCATGAATGCTGTATATGCAGCATTAACATCATCAACATACACAGCTTCGTTTCTTAAAGGTGTCCTAGAATGCAGTTAATCAACAATCTAAAACAGAGCTTTGAGCCTCTAAAAAGCATAAGAACATTGTTTTGGCTTTCATCTGTCCCAGGAGCCCTGATACAGGCCATTCTAAATGCCCTTACTCAGGCCTTCAGTGAAAAGAGCTGTTAGCCCCTCCCACTCGGCCAGGACATGCTGATTGGTTGGTTTCCCCAGAAGGCCTCAGAAACATGCAGGTTTGAGGAGGCGTGGCTCCCCCTAGTGACGTGTTAAGGAAGGCTTTCTCAGAACAGGAGGTTTTCTCTCGCCTTTTTCAACTTTCTAATTTACATAAACAGTAGGTCAAACACGGCTTTGACTTTTTGGCACGCTGCTGTTGACCACCCAAGCTGTCTTATTCAACAACAACAAGGAACATGCTGGTTTACATTCTAGGTCCCCTTTAAAGTCCATCTTTATGGCCTTAACTGATTTATTCCGTATGAAACTCATAATATCATCTTTTCTCTTTAAATGTTGGTATTTAGTAGTCAGACAGTGTAGTCTGATGTTTTTCAGGGAAACATGGATGAATGAGCTCATTGCTGACTCTGAGGTTTCCCTGGACGCGGGCCGACAGGAGCGCGGTGCGGAGTGGCGAGCACACAGGTGAGGCTGTGTCTCTTACTGTACAGTATGCTGCTTAGTGTTGGAACCCAAGGTGGTTTTTCTTCATGGGTTTTAGTGATCGAAGATTACAATACTAGATTACTGCCTATGTGTATATACATGTACCCTTGTTTTACATGAACCCACCTCACCTGCTGGTGGTGGTCAGAGGGACCAGTGGAGCCTGTGCTCAGCAGCCTCGCCTCTGTCAGTGCGCCCCAGGGCAGCTGTGGCTACATTGTAGCTCATCATCACCAGCGTGTGAATGGGTGGATGACTGATTGTGTTGTAAAGTTCCTTGGGGAGTTGTAGAACCATAAGAAGGCGCTATATAAAAACAGGCCATTTACCATTTGACCTGATCAGTTTGTAAAAGTTTGATTTCAGCTCAGATTATTCTAGATTAGTGACACAGACCAGCAGCATCATCACTCTTCCCTGTGTTTATGTTTAATGTCTTTCTGTGTTTTACAGTAAGATAAAAACACTTAACAGGAAAAATTACTCTTCAAAGAAAAAACGAGTCCTGGCTCAAAGTTTCATTCAAAGTTTCAGATTAAAGTGAAAAATGTTAAATAAATGAATAAAAACATGAAAAAGTGAAAAGGTCAAGACGAGTCTTTTAGGTTTTATCGCTCTTTGTCCCGACCAGACGGCACCATTTCCAAAGTCCTCTACCTCCTCTAAACGTGTCTCCAGCTCCGCTTAATTCCTGCACATGTAGATCTGAATGGTCCAGAAAGAACATGCTAGCATCTATTAGCATCTTTAAATGGAGGCATGTTAGGGGGAGGAGTCTGCTGTTCTCTCAGCTAAGTTGATTCCACCTTGATCAAGATGTTTGGATCCATGAGGTGGAACACTTTGATCCATCTGGATTTGAGCAAAGAGGTGCTAATCTTTACAGGTATGCTGTCTTTTACAGGTGTGCTGTTTCATTACAGGTGTGTTTTTATTTACAGGTGTGCATGTCGTTCATGCTCTCGCAGCGACTGCAGTAGACGTAGCAGCACCAGACAAACTTGCACTCACAGCGCTGGATGTTCCTCACCACGTGTGTGTTGTGTCCTCTGCCGCAGCACAGCAGGTTGCAGCCGTCTGGCCCAGTGGAGGTCCGGTTGCAGCGGCGCCCCCTGGTGCCGGTGATGCCCTTTTGCCGATCCTCCAGGCAGTAGTTGGGAGACTTGTTGAGGTAGATGAGCTGGTATTTGTTGACAGGGCCCCTCTGGCCCTTCTTCTTCATCTTCCTCCTGGAACGATCCAACACTTGGATGCTCTGCTCGTATTGCTCCTTTAAATAAGAACCGACCTGCCCAAACGGCGCCATGGTCCTCCAACATGTCTTCACCGCACAGGAACCAGAAACTCCATGACAGCGACAGTCTGTGGACATCGTCCTCTCAATCACCTGCAGCACAAGGACAAGATTTTCAGTCTGCTGTGATAGTACAGGAAGCGCCCCCTGGTGGGGGCTGAAGGGACAGAGTTATGTTTTATTAAGAGAAAGAATATCTTGTCTGACCCCCCAACCCACCACCACGTCTCATTGTCGTACTGTTAGTTTGACTCCAGATGGAACGGGAGGGGAGCTAAGGGGAGTCTGGCTTCCCCAAAAGGGTGATGGGTTCCCCGGAAGTTCTCCACTGACACAACCAGGAGGAGCTGAAAAACGGATCCAGTCCATCCCTAACGCTCCTCTCTCAGAGTTTTACCAGAGGTGATTTTTGAGCTACTTCCTGTTGTCTGACAGGTTTTACTGCAGTAATTTCGAGAAGGTCTTGGGTGCAGCTTGTAGGATGGGGCGGAGAGTGGGCACTGGGCGGGCACAACCATACCAAAGGTGCCATTGCTTTCCGGAACTGAAGGGGGCGCTATTTCCTATGTCAACTGCGGTATCTGAGTTTTGTTTTGTTAAAACCAACCATTAACTAGTTACAACTAAATTACTTTTTGTTCATTCGTTTTACTTTTATTCCACGTTGTTTTCAACACAATATTTTTCAAATATTGTTAAAAAAATGTTACTAAGAAACAATTTATTTTTTCCACCATCGTAGTTTTATTTCTAGCTTCCGACTCGGAGAAGGGCTAAAGGGCTATTCCAGATCATTTTTCTATTTCCTGAGTCTCTTTACTCAGCTCTAATTTTAAAACTACAATACTTAAACGTTTCAAACCAAGACTAGATTATTCTGCATTAACAGCAGTGTCCTAAAACCCCAGTTTGTGATTTATGATCCCTTTACTTCATTTGTGAGATTTTATTGGAAAGCATAAGCTGTAGTTTTTTGGAATCTTGACCACATTAGAACTGGTCCAGCTCAAAATCTACAACATTTAAACACTTAAAACGAGACTAGATTATTCTATTAGGGCAAATTCATTTGTGTCAATATTTCTACACTAGATGCAGACATAGGACAGAATTAAAGAAGCCCTAAGCAGGATTCAAGTTTAGACTTGTGTGTTAATGTATGGGTGAGTTAGAGGTTGCTACAATAAAACAGGTTCTAGTTAAACAAAATAAAAAGTGTAAAACTTCAAACATTTTTATTAATCAGCTTTTGTTGTAGTTCAGAGAATTTCTCTATTTCTGCCCTCAGCTGCAAAAGGAGCTCCTCTCACCCTGCAAGAAAAGACATTCAGTTATGAAGGATGAACCTTTTTCTTATTTTTTTACATGAATAAAATGTTCATCTTTCCTTAGTCACTTATTCTCTTACCTCTCCTCCACCTGGCCACGCTCACTGTGTCTCAGTCTTGGTTTTCCAAACCATTTATCAATTATAAATGACATGTTAAACAGCTTTTTATTATTTGTTGGGAAGGTAGTCCACACAGAAGGGGTCTCACTCCCAGAAGGAACAATAGCAGACATTGAGGACAGCTACAAGTACCTTGGTATCCCACAAGCAAATGGCAACCTCAATGAGGCCACGAGGAAATGAGCCAAAGCCAAATATGAGTAAGAAGTCAGCTCAGTGGCAAGAACAAGATTCAGGCAAGAAACAGCTATGCCTGGTCAGTAATCAGATATCCTGCAGGAATAATAAGCTGGCCAAAGGAAGAAATACTGACCACAGATGTTAAGACATGGAAACTCCTAACCATGCATGGAGGGTTCCACCCCAAGTCCAGCACCCAGACTGTACACCAGCCGTAAGGCTGAGGACTAGTGAGTGTGAGAGCCACTGTCCAGGATGAAACAGCCAAGATCCATAAGTACTTTAAGGACAAGGCCCCATAGATGACATACTCAGTGGATGTCTCAGACAATGGTGAACAGGAGGTGCTGGAAATACCATCATGGGAGGACAATGGGATGTACCACCAACAGATAACTGAAGTGGCTGAAATCCTATATGGCTAGAAAGAGCTGGTCTGAAGGACAGCACACAGGCACTCATATATATATATATATATATATAAAATTAAAATTATATATAATTAAAATTATATATAATTTTAATGATGGTATTTTTTTAGAACCATTGCATAATGATGTTTTTTAAAATGTATGTGGCATCAACCATCCTGAGGGACTGAAGATGTAAATTAGTCCTGGCTATAATCTTGTGTATTTTCAAATGTGTAAAACAATATGTACAGTACAAATAAACTAGGGCTTCATATGGTTTCTGAGCTGGACCAGTTCTAATGTGATCCATCCATCATCCATTTTCTCCCGCTTATCTGGAGTCGGGTCGCGGGGGCAGCAGCCTAAGGAGGGAAGCCCAGACCTCCCTCTCCCCAGCCACTTGGGCCAGCTCCTCCGGGGGAATCCCAAGGCGTTCCCAGGCCAGCCGAGAGACATAATCTCTCCAGCGTGTCCTGGGTCTTCCTTTGGGTCTCCTCCCGGTTGGACGTGCCCGGAAAACCTCACCAGGGAGGCGTCCAGGAGGCATCCTAACCAGATGCCCGAGCCACCTCAACTGGCTCCTCTCGATGTGGAGGAGCAGCGGGTCTACTCCGAGCCCCTCCCGGATGACCGAGCTTCTCACCCTATCTCTAAGGGAGAGCCCAGCCACCCTGCGAAGAAAACTCATTTCGGCCGCTTGTATCCGTGATCTCGTTCTTTCGGTCACTACCCAAAGCTCGTGACCATAGGTGAGGGTAGGAACGTAGATCGACCGGTAAATTGAGAGCTTCGCCTTTCGGCTCAGCTCTCTCTTCACCACGACAGACCGGTACAACGCCCGCATCACTGCAGACGCAGCACCAATCCGCCTGTCGATCTCACGCTCCACCCTTCCCTCACTCGTGAACAAGACCCCGAGATACTTAAACTCCTCCACTTGGGGCAGGACCTCGTCCCTGACCTGGAGAAGGCATTCTACCCTTTTCCGACTCAAGACCATGGTCTCGGATTTAGAGGAGCTGATTCTCATCCCAGCTGCTTCACACCCGGCTGCGAACTGCTCCAGCGAAAGCCGGAGATCACGTTCTGACGAAGCCAACAGGACCACATCATCTGCAAAAAGCAGAGACCTGATCCTTAGGCCACCAAAACGGATCCCCTCACCACCTTGGCTGCACCTAGAAATTCTGTCCATAAAAGTTATGAACAGAATCGGTGACAAAGGGCAGCCTTGGCGGAGTCCAACTCTCACCGGAAACGAGCCCGACTTACTGCCGGCAATGCGGACCAAGCTCTGACACTGGTCGTACAGGGACCTAACAGCCCGTATCAAGGGGCCTGGTACCCCATACTCCCAGAGTACCCCCCACAGGGCCCCCCGAGGGACGCGGTCGAACGCCTTCTCCAAATCCACAAAACACATGTAGATTGGTTGGGCGAACTCCCACGCACCCTCCAGGACCCCCCCAAGGGTATAGAGCTGGTCCAGTGTTCCACGGCCAGGACGAAAACCACATTGCTCCTCCTGAATCCGAGGTTCGACTATCCGACGGACCCTCCTCTCCAGAACCCCTGAATAGACCTTACCAGGGAGGCTCAGGAGTGTGATCCCCCTGTAGTTGGAACACACCCTGCGGTCCCCCTTTTTAAATAGGGGGACCACCACCCCGGTCTGCCAATCCAGTGGAACTGCCCCCGATGTCCACGCGATATTGCAGAGCCGCGTCAACCAACACAGCCCCACAGCATCCAGAGCCTTAAGGAAATCCGGGCGGATCTCATCCACCCCCGGAGCCTTGCCACCGAGGAGTTTTTTGACCACCTCAGTGACCTCAGCTCCAGAGATTGGAGAGCCCAACCCAAAATCCCCAGACTCTGCTTCCATCCTGGAAGACGTGCCGGTGGGATTGAGGAGGTCTTCGAAGTACTCGGCCCACCGATTCACAACGTCCCGAGTCGAGGTCAGCAGCACACCCTCCCCACTGTAAACAGTGTTGGTAGTGCACTGCTTTCCCCTCCTGAGGCGCCGGATGGTGGACCAGAATCTCCTCGAAGCCGTACGGAAGTCTTGTTCCATGGTCTCACCGAACTCCTCCCATGCCCGGGTTTTTGCCTCTGCGACCACCCGAGCCGCATTCCGCTTGGACTGCCGGTACCTATCAGCTGCCTCCGGAGTCCCACAGGCCAAAAAGACCTGATAGGACTCTTTCTTCAGCTTGACAGCATCCCTAACCGCCGGTGTCCACCAGCGGGTTCGGGGATTGCCGCCACGACAGGCACCGGCCACCCTGCGGCCACAGCTACGGTCAGCCGCCTCGACAATGGAGTCACGGAACATGGCCCATTCGCACTCAATGTCCCCCGCCTCCCCCGGGACGTGTTCGAAGTTCTGTCGGAGGTGGGAATTGAAGCTCCTTCTGACAGGTGACTCTGCCAGACATTCCCAGCAGACCCTCACAACACGTTTGGGCCTGCCAGGTCTGACCAGTATCTTCCCCCACCATCGAAGGCAACTCACCACCAGGTAGTGGTCAGTTGACAGCTCCGCCCCTCTCTTCACCCGAGTGTCCAAGACATGCGGCCGCAGATCAGATGAAACGACAACAAAATGGATCATCGACCTGCGGCCTAAGGTATCCTGGTGCCAAGAGCACATATGGACACCTGTATGCTTGAACATGGTGTTTGTTATGGACAATCCATGACGAGCACAGAAGTCCAATAACAGAACACCACTCGGGTTCAGATCAGGGGGGCCGTTCCTCCCAACCACACCTCTCCAGGTCTCACTGTCGTTGCCCACATGAGCATTGAAGTCCCCCAGCAGAACGAGGGAGTCACCCGAAGGAGCGCTTTCCAGCACCCCCTCCAGGGACTCCAAAAAGGGTGGGTAGTCTGAGCTGCAGTTTGGTAGCCTGGCAAGCCATCCTATATGTTGTGAGAAGATTCTCTGTGCTGCTGAGGCTGTGTTATGATTACAAGTGGACACATACACACACACAATTTGTCCATCTGTATTTTGATTAAGAACAAAATAATTTGTAATTAACAGCATTTTATTACTACTGAAGGCTGTGTTAGAAACATTTGTGCAGCATATTAAAAGTGCAGATGCCTGAGTTTAGAGATAAGATTCATGGGAGACACCTACAAGGAAGCTTCCCAGAGAATTGTAGCCCTTCAGGTTGGGGCCTCTTGGTTTCTTATCAGAAGAAACTCCCTTCAACTCAGACTGGACCATACATTGATGTCCACGCTGCAGAAAATACTTAATATGATAAAATTTAATGTGACCTTCGAAAAGTCTCCACCTTTGTCAGGATTACTTCCATACAATGAAGATGTTTAGTTATTCATGAAGATTATCATAAGATGCCACCCATCAAGGGGGAACATATTTTGTATGTATAAATGTGAGTGACCCACACAGTCGAGCAGCGATTTTCCTGGGGGAAGAAGACTGANAATATGTACATATATAGATGTAGGGAAAAAAAGGGTTTGTGGCACGTGAGAGACGTCGGATAGCGACTGTCGGAGTTGGAGCCGCAGGAGCGAGCAGCTGTGATCTGATCGGTCAAAAGTTTTGGACTGGAAGTTGTGGAACTATCTGTTGCCAATTTGAACTTTTCCTGAGATTTTGGAGTTTTTCCAAGTGACACACTGAAGCCGCGCTGGGATTAGCTTTTACCAGCCATGTCTGGACTAACGGGCTATAATTAGCCGTTGGAGTCCAGCTGATTGCTCCGCAGCTCAAGACGGGTCGGGAACCGGACGGAGGACTACACAGCTGATCGGATGAGCCTGAGTGGTTCTGGTGAGGACGACGTGTTCTGGAGCCGTTACTTGGATCTGTCACAACAAGGGTCTCAGAGAGCACTGACAGTTGGGAAGGAGGTGACGGTTTTCGGGGCTGATAATCACCTGAAGTGAGTAAACCCTCACGACTCGGACGTCACCTCAACAATAGCAGGCCTGCAACCTTTTAACTGACTTTGCCGGCTTTTATTTAGTTATTTATTTGAAATTTGGGCCCTTTAAATATATTTATTGTTTGATGGTTATAGAAGTTTGATCTTTGCTATTTTATTTAGTTTATTTTAAGATGGTACCAATAAATTGTAAACTTGTGTGGTAAAATTGTTTTACTTTTGAAAAATATATAATAATAAAAAATAGACCCTGTTTCTCTTTTGTGGGTCAGAATAGGAACCACTTGGTATTTGCTTTCTGTTATTTTCTTGTCATATAAATAGGAGTTTACTACAGTTAACAAGCAAGTAGTTAGTTACCTTATCAACTGACAGTTTTGTTTTTTCATTGAAACTAGGGCGCTCTTTTAGGGGTGACACTAAAAAGCGCTACATTGTTAAAACCAACCATTAACTAGTTACAACTAAATTACTTTTGTTCATTCGTTTTACTTTTATTCCACGTTGTTTTCAACACAATATTTTTCAAATATTGTTAAAAAAATGTTACTAAGAAACAATTTATTTTTTCCACCATCGTAGTTTTATTTCTAGCTTCCGACTCGGAAAAGGGCTAAAGGGCAATTCCAGATCATTTTTCTATTTCCTGAGTCTCTTTACTCAGCTCTAATTTTAAAACTACAATACTTAAACGTTTCAAACCAAGACTAGATTATTCTGCATTAACAGCAGTGTCCTAAAACCCCAGTTTGTGATTTATGATCCCTTTACTTCATTTGTGAGATTTTATTGGAAAGCATAAGCTGTAGTTTTTTGGAATCTTGACCACATTAGAACTGGTCCAGCTCAAAATCTACAACATTTAAACACTTCAAACGAGACTAGATTATTCTATTAGGGCAAATTCATTTGTGTCAATATTTCTACACTAGATGCAGACATAGGACAGAATTAAAGAAGCCTTAAGCAGGATTCAAGTTTAGACTTGTGTGTTAATGTATGGGTGAGTTAGAGGTTGCTACAATAAAACAGGTTCTAGTTAAACAAAATAAAAAGTGTAAAACTTCAAACATTTTTATTAATCAGCTTTTGTTGTAGTTCAGAGAATTGCAATTTCTCTATTTCTGCCCTCAGCTGCAAAAGGAGCTCCTCTCACCCTGCAAGAAAAGACATTCAGTTATGAAGGATGAACCTTTTTCTTATTTTTTTACATGAATAAAATGTTCATCTTTCCTTAGTCACTTATTCTCTTACCTCTCCTCCACCTGGCCACGCTCACTGTGCCTCAGTCTTGGTTTTCCAAACCATTTATCAATTATAAATGACATGTTAAACAGCTTTTTATTATTTGTTGGGAAGGTAGTCCACACAGAAGGGGTCTCACTCCCAGAAGGAACAATAGCAGACATTGAGGACAGCTACAAGTACCTTTGTATCCCACAAGCAAATGGCAACCTCAATGAGGCCACAAGGAAATGAGCCAAAGCCAAATATGAGTAAGAAGTCAGCTCAGTGGCAAGAACAAGATTCAGGCAAGAAACAGCTATGCCTGGTCAGTAATCAGATATCCTGCAGGAATAATAAGCTGGCCAAAGGAAGAAATACTGACCACAGATGTTAAGACATGGAAACTCCTAACCATGCATGGAGGGTTCCACCCCAAGTCCAGCACCCAGACTGTACACCAGCCGTAAGGCTGAGGACTAGTGAGTGTGAGAGCCACTGTCCAGGATGAAACAGCCAAGATCCATAAGTACTTTAAGGACAAGGCCCCATAGATGACATACTCAGTGGATGTCTCAGACAATGGTGAACAGGAGGTGCTGGAAATACCATCATGGGAGGACAATGGGATGTACCACCAACAGATAACTGAAGTGGCTGAAATCC
>SSNS01001050.1:19225-31634 GCA_006937985.1 Aphyosemion australe
CATGTTGCTTGGGTTCGCGGCCGCAGCGCTGACGTCATCGGCTACTCCCGCTCTGTGATTGGCCCGTGATATAGAGCGCTGTGATTGGCCCAACCAAAACTATAGCGAGTTGTGATTGGATAGACACAGCAGTGGTTTAGGCTGCGAGGATTCCAATGAAGCGTGCCTAGACCAAACTCTGCAAAGCAAGAATTGATCTAGTTCACTAGGCTACTGATCCGCGACATCCGCAGTATCTCTCTGAGCTTTTAGTTGTTCACTCTCCGTCTCGGTCCCTGAGGTCGGCTGACCAGCTTCTCCTGGAGGTGCCGTGAACAAAGCGGAGGCTCAGGGGTGACAGAGCTTTCTCCGTAGCAGCCCCAAGGTTGTGGAATACACTACCAATTCAGATTAGGATGGCTCCCTCATTCTCTGGTTTTAAATCGCTATTAAAGACTCATCTGTTCTCAGTCGCTTTTAATTCAGTTTGAGAGTGCATCTGTTTTTAGTTGCTTTTAATTCAGTTTGAATTACTTGTTTTTATGTTATGTTTTTATTTCTTTTATTATGGATCTTTTATCATAACTTATTTTCAGCATTTTAGCAAATTGCTGTTGTTTTTACTGTTTTTATTTTGGCTTGTTAAGCACTTTGGTCAGCTTTCATGCTGTTGTAAAGCGCTTTATAAATAAAGTTGACTTGACTTGAAACTAAATCACAGGAGACGTCCAGAAAGTTTGGAAACGTGTGTTCATCATGTGTTAATAAACAAACAGCATTTACTCTGCGTTAACGAGCTTTTACCGCAGATAGGACTCTACTGTCAGCCTCCATGGAAGGACGTTCTGCGTTAAATTGGGGGACGCATTTTCCTCCTGGGAGGACCTTTGCTGGGGGGTCCCACAGGGCTCGATTCTCGGCCCTCTTCTTTTTTCTATTTATTTGCTGCCCCTTGGCCCAATCCTCCGTAAACATGGCATTCAGTTTCACTTATATGCAGATGACTGCCAGATTTACACCTCGTTTCGGCAGGGGGATGGTCTTGACATCATGTCCCTTGAGTCCTGTCTCAACGAGGTTAAGTCTTGGCTAGCGGCAAATTTTCTACATCTTAATGAGGGTAAAACAGAGCTGATTATTTTCGGCCCAAACAGCAGGCAGGCTACGAGTTCCAATGTTGATCTGGGCCCTCTCTCCCCCTTTTTGAAGCAAGTGGTCACTAGCTTGGGGGTGAGAATTGACTCTGGCCTTAAGTTTGACGCTTACATCAACTCTGTGATTCGATCATGTTTTTTAATCTGCGACGCCTTTCTAAAACTAAACCTATGCTGTCGAGAGTCCACCTGGAGCAGGTACTCCATGCTTTTGTAACCTCAAGGCTGGATTATTGTAACTCCCTTTATGCTGGGCTCAGTCAGTCATCGCTTCGTCGGCTCCAGCTTGTTCAGAACAGCGCTACCAGGTTTCTGACCCAGTTCTGGCCTCCCTACACTGGCTTCCGGTCTTTTATCGGGCATGTTTTAAACTCTTAGTCTTTGTTTTCCGCTTCTTTCAGGGAGGTCTCCCTTCTTATTTGTCGGCACTCCTGAAGAGACATGTGCCAACACGCTCTCTGCGCTCCTCTGATCAGTGCCTGCTTGTGGTCCCCCGCACTAGGTGTCGGTGATCGGGCTTTCTCAGTTCTAGCGCCATCACTCTGGAATCAGCTACCACCGTCAGTTAGACTTTCTACATCTCTGCAGGTTTTTAAGAGTCGACTGAAAACACATTTTTATCGTCTAGCGTTTCCAGATCTTGCCTGAAGGCTGCTTGTTTTTATGTGTTTTATGCATTATGTATATGCATGTATTATGCATTTTTATAGTTTTATACTGTCGTTTACTGTTTTAATTTTTTTATCATGTTTTTATGTTGTTCTTCAGCGCCTTGGCCTCCCGTGATGGGAGTGGAAGGCGCTTTATAAATAAAGTTTTGATTTGATTGATCGATTGAGAATATTTTACTGAGGATGTTTTTCAGCTCAACATTAGACTCAAACCCAAACCAGGTGTGTAGACTCACCCGACGCCACCCCGCCTTCTTTAGAAGCGTGTCTTCATCACCGCTCCAGCTCCAGCCGCTGAGATCAAAGACAGAAACGGGGATCCGTGCTGCAAACCCCCACAATTAATCTGCTTATTTCCAGTAGAACACGTTTGTCGAAAGATTTGTGCAATAATCAAATTTTTATTTTACTTCCACAAAATGCTGATTTTAGATTAGAGATTACGGAAAACAGGAACGGCTTGCCATCAAATTTTAAGACTGTTCTTGGTTAATTACAAGTCAGGCAGGATGACTCGCTGGCTGCTTCCAGGTGAGCGACTGTCAGGTGTGTCGCAAGCTACCGGCGTGTTGAAGACCGCTGCTCTGATCATTGTTCCCTAGAGAATTAGTTTAGATATTTATTAATGACTGTAGTTTTTTATTTATCACTTTGCCAGCCTGAGGAACACAATTCATTTTCTACATGCAGATGAATTAGAGTCTGAAATGGTCCATGGGCTTTGGACACTCTTGATATAAAGTCTATTTTTCAAATGTACATTCTAAATTTAAATAACAGTACAAGAGAGGTCCATGTTCCTCAGTCTCCTTCATGCTCTCCCGCCTGCAGCGTGGACGGGTCTGGCTTTGGCTTCTCCTCCCTCCAGGCTTTGTTTGCTGCTCAGAATGTCTACATGCTTCACATCCTGCGACACACAGGTGCATCCCACAGCCACAGAGATGTAGATTTCTGAGTAGGAGTGGCGTCCTCCCACACAGGATCCTGTTCTCTTTAGAATGACGGATGGAGCGTAGACCGGAGTGCTGTGGTACCGCTCGCCCTCCGCCTCAAGCAGGCAGCCCTTACACAGGCAGTATGCTTCTGGGATGTAGCGCGGATATCTGCCAGGGTCGTACGAAAACCTGAAATATAGATTTAACTAATTATATTCAGGTTTTCTATTTTGTATACACAGAAGTAATGATGATACGTTCAAGGTAAGTGACCCAGTCAAGGGTCAGGGCCCTATATAAAACGGCATAAACTCTTCTTAATCCACCCAAAATTGAAATTTTGTCTGTTGACATATTTTCCAGAAGTAGATAAGTAGGAAAAAACTACTTTTAACCAGCGCAGTCATTCTCCTGACCTACTCCTTTAGCTTTAGCTTAGAATAAAACACAGTAAGTGAATGGATCCAGCTAGCATTGTGAGTAAAAAGTCCTTAACATCATTCAGCAGTAGTGATCCCAACTCTGCTTGGTGACCTCAATAATCAGACTGACTGCAAGTGAAAATAATTAGTAGCATAAAGGAATCACAGGCTCTATTTTAGACTTGGGACTACTTTATGACACAGCACAGCTGTAAGCCTCCGCTGAAAGGTGCAAGGCATCCCCAAAGACATCTGCTGACCGTAAATACAGACGCGAACGTTGCTAACGAACCGGTAAAATAGTTTCAAATCCCAATCAATCATNGAAGTTTCACAAATCAGAAAAAGGATTCACAAATCACAAACTATGTTTTATGTAATCTGCTATTAGTGTAGAATAATCCAGCACTGGTTTGAAGAGAATAAGTGTTGTACTTTGGGAGCTAGAGCACTTCCAGTGTAGGCCAGATGCTAAAAAAACACATAAATCTGGCTTTCTGGAAGTTTCACAAATCAGAAAAAGGTTTCACAAATCACAAACTATGTTTTCTGTATTCTACTATTAGTGTAGAATAATCCAGCACTGGTTTGAAGAGAATAAGTGTTGTACTTTGGGAGCTAGAGCACTTCCAGTGTAGGCCAGATGCTAAAAAAACACATAAATCTGGCTTTCTGGAAGTTTCACAAATCAGAAAAAGGTTTCACAAATCACAAACTATGTTTTCTGTAATCTGCTATTAGTGTAAAATAATCCAGCACAGGTTTGAAGAGAATACGTGTTGTAGTTTTGGAGCTAGAGCTGATTAAAGATGGTCAGAGTAGACAAAAATTGAGTGGAATTGCCCTTTAGCTATTTCCCGAATCGGAAGCTGGAATCGGAAGCCAACTTCAGCCTCGTCATTTTAAGTAAGTTGCACTAAACTGCCAAAATAATGATTACACATGTCTACAGCACTATTAGATACTCATCTATACAGGTTATCAGCACAAAAAAGTTGATTTAGGTGTTACTCGTTCTTTAACGAACCGGTAAAATAGTTTCAAATCCAATCATTTCTATAAAAAACTAAAACACAACTTAGAGTAACAGAATAATAAAGTACAGGCTTTGGTCTTTTCTGAAGCAGCAACATTAGTTCTAGTTCCAAGAGACAAAGATAAACAATGACTTTTTATTTGAATCTATTTTTTTGTATTTTTATAATTAAAAACGAACATGTTGGGGGGGGGGGGGGGGGGGGGGGGGGGGCGCTGGAGCCACCCACCTGTAGGCCCAGGGGGAGATGCTGAGCAGGTTGACCGGGAGGTGGGTCTTGCTGTCGGTCTGGGCCCGACCTGCGTCCGGGCAGCTCAGGTTGACTTTGTCCTGGGGCTCCAGCTGCAGCGCGTGATGAAACGCGCTCATCACGCCCACCGACAGACGCCCGAACATTTGCTCCAAGATTTCCTCTGGCAGGTCCAAACAGGATCGGCGGCTGGTGGCTTTCTTTCGGATCCGAGTCGGTCCTGCCGACCAGACCGGCAACAGCATCGCCAGGTGCAGAACCAGCAGCAGGACGTGGATCCGAACCCGCATCGCGCTGCGCCCCAAAATGTCGCTTCCTGCAGGAAAAGCTGCGTCTCCACCTCCGAGAATTTGCTCTTTTATAGAAACACGACCAGAATAAAAAAAAGTTGAAATCTCAGCTTCTGGGACGCGCAGGCTGAAGGTGAACCCGCGGAAGAGCCAGGTGCGTTCACCCAACGTCTCCCAGAGTAGATCCGGCTGAATCTGCTGCTGCTGGGTTTAAAACAGGAGCTCGTCCCCAAAAGCAGTTCCCCTTGGCTTTTATCCACTGATGCGTGCGTGAAAGTCCGCTTAACGCACGCGCGCAGGCGCACATGAAGCAGTGCGGCTGATCTATTCCCGTCCCAGGCCGTGAAGGGAGGGGTGGGGGGTGGGGATGACGTGAATGGGACGTTCAGACTGGATCCTGACTCTCCTCCAGCTAGGACCCCTGACACTAAATCAGCATCTCATCAGACACGATGTCGTTTAGATGGTGTGTGAGGTTCAGACTAGAGGACAGCCTGGCAGAGTTGAGTAGTGATCCAAGGACAAATTAGCCTAGTGACCTAGACCAAATTCTTGCCTTGCAAAGTTATATATTCACATATATAGGATGGCTTGCCAGGCTAAGGACAAATGTGACTACAGGCCAAAGTTTTAACATCTGGCAGCCAGGTTACCGTGGAAACTGAGGAGGACTACAGCTGAGAGCTAAAAAACCCAGGAAGGTCTTATATTTTACCTTCACTGGGACGTCCCACCAAACTCCCATGAGGCCTCGCAACCTGCCAGGAAACTGAATCTGCTGCTTTTCCACATCCAACTATTTGTTTTTCATATGCTTGGAAAAAACTAAAGATGGAATCGTTCAGGCTTTTGCAATTCACTTTCCTAAAATCAACACACGTAAAAGAGATGACTCTGGCGAGGATCTGACCATAGAATCACAGATTAATAATAATAACAATAACAACAACAACAACAATAATATTAATAATAATAACAACAACAATAATAATAACAATAATAATATTATTATTAATAATAGCAATAACAACAACAATAATAATAACAATAATAATATTATTATTAATAATAACAATAACAACAAAAGAGAGAGCAGCTTTCAAGAAATGTGTCTTAGCAATCGAGAAAAACTGTAATAATTACAATAATAATATTATTAATAATAATAATAATAATAACAATAACAACAACAATAATAATATTAATAATAATAAAAATAACAACAATAATAACAACAACAACAATAATAATAACAATAATAACAACAACAAAAACAATAATAATAACAACAATAATTATATTAATAATAACAACAATAACAACAACAATAATAACAATAATAATAACAACAACAATAATATTACAGTTTTTCTCAATTGCTAAAACACTAAACCCTGTTGTCTGAACCAAATGCTCAGGTGCTTGAACCCACTGATGGAATCAATCACTCTTTTGGCAAAACCATAAGCACGTTTCACCTGTTTAGACACCACTTGCCAACACATTTTCATTGTGATGCACCTGTGCTGCATAATGGTGAGCACAGGTGACAAACGTCAATCACAAGTAAAGCACTGGTATCACCACTTGAACACAACAACTAAAAATTGATCACACTTGTGGCTAATGATGTGAGGGATCATACACAGTGCTTCATCCTTATAGATGTATTCATGGGGTCTTTCCACTGCATCCAGTTGAAAATCCCTCTGTAGAAATAGATCTAGTTTTGTAATTGATACAGAAAAAGTGATTTAGGCCACTACAGTATATCACTACGTAATTAACATTGAATGTGTCTGGATAATATGCCAACCTGTACGTACTGGAATCTTTGCTCTTTGCACTTACAGTAGTATTTGTATATTTTTGTACTTTATTTTTAGTATATGGGCTTACTGTACACAAGTGTCAAATGCACAAGATTTCTGTTTTGTCTTTTTGCACAAGTGCTAAATGCAGTTATTTTTGTTTTGCAACATGCATTTCACCTACAGTGAACAATAAACATTTATTTCTCCAGCTTCATGTCCTGAGCATTGTGTTTTCTATTTTTCTACGTAGTGTTTAGTGACTGTTCAGTAGTCACTGTCATTTTTACTGACTCGAGGCACGATTTGACAACATAGTTCAGTTTTGAGCACAGATTGAACTGTTTTGAGGTGAAAGTTTGGTTTTGCAAGAAGAGTCTGAGGTTTTGGGGATTTAGCTTGAAAATTGGGTTTTGTGTTCACAAGTTAGAGCAGGGGTCCCCAATCCTGGTCCTGGAGGGCCGCTATCCAGCAGGTTTTGTGGTTTCTCTGCTCAAACACACTTGATTCAGTGGTTGAATCACCTGTGCAGCAGCTCTGCTGAAGCCTGCTAATCACTTGCTAATTGAAATCAGGTGTGTTGAAGCAGAGTTACAACTAAAACCTGCTGGATACCGGCCCTTCAGGACCAGGATTGGGGACCCCTGAGTTAGAGGAAGGGAGAGCAGCTTTCAAGAAATGTGTCTTAGCAATCGAGAAAAACTGTAATAATTACAATAATAATAATGAGTTCTGTGGTCATGATAACACACCTGACATGATGGTTTTACTTGATCAAAGAAGAAAGAGAGAAAGAGAAAGAAAAATGAAGCACTTTCCAGTCAGAGGTGTCCTGCTCAGCTCCTCTCAGACACACTGAGCTGCAAATACCCAGACTTCACAGAAAACATGGAAAATTCTCAGGTTCACTAGAGCTTTTCGCAATTATTTGACAGAACTTTGTTTATTCACTCCCGTTTTTCCAGTTTGGACCCTCAGAGAAAATACAGTCCAATATCACACCTGAGTTCTGAGAGAGAGAGAGAGAGAGAGAGAGAGAGAGAGAGAGAGAGAGAGAGAGAGAGAGAGAGAGAGTCTCCAGCAGAAATAATCTACACCAGTTTGTCTGGTTTGCATTAAAGTTGGATGTTGAGCCAGTTTTCCAGAGTTGGAGCCAGTGGATGTGACTCTTTGTGTTACAGATGTGTACTGGAGAGCTAAATGTGTCTCAGTGTGAGAGGATGTGACATTCCTCTGCACAAGGAGCCCTGCACACACTTTCATCGTTAATCCAACAAGTCAAAATTCTTTTTTTCCATTTCCAGAGGCCCTAATCCTCTCCATACATGCCACCAATTCCAGCAGAAAATTCATGTTCAAAGTTAATTTTGGTGGCTGAGATTATAAAAGAGAAACACAACAAGCGTTTTTATGGAGTAGGCCATCACAGATCAGTGTTTAGTTTGCATTACTCTGTAACTAGAGGTGGGTAGCGTAGCCAATAAATGTGCTCAAGTAAGACAGCATTAGAATAGAATAGACTTTATTGATCCCACAGTGGGGAAATTCACTTGTCACAGCAGCACCAGCACATAATTACAAGAGAAATAAAAACAAGGGTACATGTATATACACATTAATCTAGTATTGTTACTTCCAAAATAAAATACCTCAAGTAGAAGAAAAGTCTTCCCAAAAACGTTCTCAAGTTAAAGTTTTTAAATCTCTTGTAACAACACTACATGAGTAGCTAGTAACTGTATTAGTGGTGGCTGAGTGTGAAATGTTTCCCTTCTTAGTTCAGAAGTATTAAAATTAACAGTTAGAAAATGACTCAAAACAATCATTACTTTTCCTTCTCTAAACCAGCAGCTTTACAGAGAAAGTCAATGATTAAATTTACAGATAAATTACACGTTAATAATAATACTCAAACACAAGCCTACCGTGTTTGCCTTTAAAAGCAACTGCAGTCAATTAGCCTTTTGCCGGCCCCGCCCCCAGAACGGCTATTGTCCAATCACACATCATAGCAACCGTTACTATCCGACAACTCCAAACAAAATGATGAAGCTAAGCCTAATTTACTACTAAGCATTAGCCTCGATAGTAGTCGTGTCTCCGTTTCCCTTCAGAACCTCCTCATCGAGCTCAACCAGCAAGCATGAGTGCTCCCCCCGCCCGCGGCTGGGCGGACGTCCGCCTCCCAGACTATCCGAGACCCTTTTAGATAAGACACACCGTGCCGGTAAATCAGCATAATATTACCTCAACCGTGTGTCTTATAAACACACATTAAGCCTTGGCGCAACAGCGGGTGGTGTCATGACCACGTGATGAATTAATGCCGAGCTCCGGCCGGGAACTAAAAATGAAAGTAAATACGGGCATAAAAAGTTACATTTTATAAACTCAGCTGAGATGATAGCAATGCAGAGCGCTGGGAGCTTTTCTCCGTTAGAGCTGCCTGCAGCTCAGATCATCTGACAGCTGACATCTGACAGCTCACAGGGACACCGCATCGCCACCTCGGATCCACGCGTTCCCGGACGCCGGACCTTCTCCCAAACTCCCAACTCCTTGTTCCCTGCTACACTTCGCTCAGCGGAGCCGACACTAATATATCCCTCCACTACATACTGTAACCCTTTTGCCTCGATCTGGATGATATCGAGGAGAAATTGCTCCAAAAAATGTCGCTGACACGCATTTGTCTACTTCTTTCCATCGCGGAAATCTGCGGAGCTGCAGTATTTGTTCCACTTATTGTCGGAGTTGGCAACAGTAACTAAGGTGGGCGGGGCTCGGCGACAGGTCAATTACTTCCATGTTTGTTTTTATTTCCACTTGATTTTGACATTAGTTTGTTTTCCAGCTTGAGTTTTCTGTGTGTGCCTCAACTTTAGCCGAGTGAACTAGACCAAATTCTTGCTTTGCAAAGTTTATATATTCACATATATAGGATGGCTTGCCAGGCTACCTCAACTTATCACCTGCTCAACAAAAGCATTAAAGCCCAAGACTCTTTAAGGTGGGTTATCCTTCATGACTAGATGAGCTTGTGACCAGGTCTGGAGGGACCGGAGGAGACTCGCTGACAGAGCTATTAGAGAATCTCTGGCCTCTGATCAATGTTTCAAGGAAAGAAGCAAAAATGGCTGACTAGCTGGGGTCTGTGTGATTACTGAGGGAAACATTCACTTTGCCAAAGGATCAAGCTGGTTCTGCACTGATGGTGGTTACAGGTTTAACTGTTACATACAGGTAGAACTGGAAAAATTAGAATATCATGCAAAAGTTGATTTATGTCAGTAATTCAACCTAAAGGTGAAACTAATCTATGAGACAGACCCATTCCATTCAAATCCAGATATTTCAGCCTTTATTTGTTATAATTGTGATGATTCTGGCTACAGCTGATGAAAACCCCACATTCAGACAACTAGAATATTATGAAACGGTTTAAAGTTCTAGACTCAAAGTGTCACACTCTAATCAGCTGATGAATCCAGAACACCTGCAGAGGGTTCCTGAGCCTTTAGATGGTCTCTCAGTCTGAGCTGGATTACTGACATAAGTGGACTTTTACACCAGATTCTCAGTTTTCCTGTTTCACCTGTAAGTAGTTATCTTTGAGGTTCAGGTTAAAGGTTGTAGTTGTCAGTAATATGTTATTTTGTGTTAAAGGCCCTATGTGGGATAGTCATAAAAATCATGGTAAAAAAATGCGACTCTTTTGCGCCATGCAGTTCAGAGTAAGTATTGCAGCTACGGTGGCCCACTCAAAAAGGCAACAACCTCCAGCATTCACTCCAGCCATCTGATCCGTTTTTTATAAAAAGCATCAGAGTGATCTATTTCCAATCTCTCTAGCCTAACCCACACAAAGCATCTAACTAGTCGACCAGTTAATTATGATTGTTCAGAGTTAGTGCCTACAAAATGCCACGCGCACCCCCCGCTCCCCGACGAGGCGACCCCCCGCAAAAAGGCGGCGTGATCCGCCCCCCATTCGGTCAACACGCATCAAGGCTGGAAACGTTTCTAGGGGAAACACTGCTGTTAGCTCTTATATCAGCCTACCAGTCCTGAAGGAAGCTAGCATAGCTGTCACCGATTCACACACAGAGGAGGGGTGCCATCAGCTGGGGCGTCCGGTGTCATGTGGATCAGAGCAGCAGAGTAAACAAGTTTATGCCGGTTAGCCATCAGCTGATCGTGGCACACGGTGTGAGCCGCAGTGGAGATGGAGCGAACATTAACCACTGGCTGCTTAGTGATCGGATAGCCGATGAGGTTTGGCTGGAGCCGGGGACACGCTGTGGAGATGAAGTAAAGTAATGCTAACGTAGCCACCGGCTCTGAAGTAAACTAATGCTAACATAGCCAACGGCTCTGAAGTAAACTAATGCTAACGTAGCCACCAGCTCTGAAGTAAAGTAATGCTAACGTAGCCACCGGCTCTGAAGTAAAGTAANGGAACGGCTTGCCATCAAATTTTAAGACTGTTCTTGGTTAATTACAAGTCAGGCAGGATGACTCGCTGGCTGCTTCCAGGTGAGCGACTGTCAGGTGTGTCGCAAGCTACCGGCGTGTTGAAGACCGCTGCTCTGATCATTGTTCCCTAGAGAATTAGTTTAGATATTTATTAATGACTGTAGTTTTTTATTTATCACTTTGCCAGCCTGAGGAACACAATTCATTTTCTACATGCAGATGAATTAGAGTCTGAAATGGTCCATGGGCTTTGGACACTCTTGATATAAAGTCTATTTTTCAAATGTACATTCTAAATTTAAATAACAGTACAAGAGAGGTCCATGTTCCTCAGTTTCCTTCATGCTCTCCCGCCTGCAGCGTGGACGGGTCTGGCTTTGGCTTCTCCTCCCTCCAGGCTTTGTTTGCTGCTCAGAATGTCTACATGCTTCACATCCTGCGACACACAGGTGCATCCCACAGCCACAGAGATGTAGATTTCTGAGTAGGAGTGGCGTCCTCCCACACAGGATCCTGTTCTCTTTAGAATGACGGATGGAGCGTAGACCGGAGTGCTGTGGTACCGCTCGCCCTCCGCCTCAAGCAGGCAGCCCTTACACAGGCAGTATGCTTCTGGGATGTAGCGCGGATATCTGCCAGGGTCGTACGAAAACCTGAAATATAGATTTAACTAATTATATTCAGGTTTTCTATTTTGTATACAGAAGTAATGATGATACGTTCAAGGTAAGTGACCCAGTCAAGGGTCAGGGCCCTATATAAAACGGCATAAACTCTTCTTAAAGGGATATTCCACCCAAAATTGAAATTTTGTCTGTTGACATATTTTCCAGAAGTAGATAAGTAGGAAAAAACTACTTTTAACCAGCGCAGTCATTCTCCTGACCTGGCCTTACTCCTTTAGCTTTAGCTTAGCATAAAACACAGTAAGTGAATGGATCCAGCTAGCATTGTGAGTAAAAAGTCCTTAACATCATTCAGCAGTAGTGATCCCAACTCTGCTTGGTGACCTCAATAATCAGACTGACTGCAAGTGAAAATAATTAGTAGCATAAAGGAATCACAGGCTCTATTTTAGACTTGGGACTACTTTATGACACAGCACAGCTGTAAGCCTCCGCTGAAAGGTGCAAGGCATCCCCAAAGACATCTGCTGACCGTAAATACAGACGCGAACGTTGCTAACGAACCGGTAAAATAGTTTCAAATCCCAATCAATCATTTCTATCAAAAACTAAAACACAACTTAGAGTAACAGAATAATAAAGTACAGACTTTGGTCTTTTCTGAAGCAGCAACATTAGTTCTAGTTCCAAGAGACAAAGATAAACAATGACTTTTTATTTGAATCTATTTTTTTTTATTTTTATAATTAAAAACGAACA
>SSNS01001050.1:37063-52985 GCA_006937985.1 Aphyosemion australe
CTCTCTGAGTCATCGGTGAGGTCAGATCATTGTCATATCATCTCTAAACACAACCTATAATGTTTCTTACCTGCTCACTAGGAAATGAGCCATGGCAGCATCCTTTTTGAGTCCCAGATATAGTTGAAGCAGCCTCCATTCGTCAATCACGTATCCGATATAGATTCGGGTCCCTGCCTGTCTTTTACCATATTTGGTCTTTGACTCATGAGATGCCGCTGAATAAACTTCCTTTGTGCCACGCTTGGTCGTTTGCTGGTTGCAGTAGAATCCATTCCCACAGTTCTTCTTTTGGAGTTTGGCGGTTGGCAAGCAACTTACGGTGCAATAGCGCCACCTACCGATCTGCAGTGTCGAACACATTTTCTTTCTGTTTTGAAGCTGTCGTGAACGCGCAAGCAGTGTCAATTGACGCCATATCCATAGGGCAGCGCGGGAAATTCGTGACCGAACTGCAGCGCATTTTGCAGCAAACAGCCTGTTCAAGAAAATGGAACGATACATGGGTGGCCTCATTCTTTTTGGTTTATAACGCTTCATCACCCATTAGCTTTGAAAAAATGAACATACATGTTTAATTTTTTACAGATTTTTAAAAGATCCTGCCTCTAGTTCCTTTAAGGTGGGTTATCCTTCATGACTAGATGAGCTTGTGACCAGGTCTGGAGGGACCGGAGGAGACTTGCTGACAGAGCTATTAGAGAATCTCTGGCCTCTGATCAATGTTTCAAGGAAAGAAGGAAAAATGGCTGACTAGCTGGGGTCTGTGTGATTACTGAGGGAAACATTCACTTTGCCAAAGGATCAAGCTGGTTCTGCACTGATGGTGGTTACAGGTTTAACTGTTACATACAGGTAGAACTGGAAAAATTAGAATATCATGCAAAAGTTGATTTATGTCAGTAATTCAACCTAAAGGTGAAACTAATCTATGAGAGAGACCCATTCCATTCAAATCCAGATATTTCAGCCTTTATTTGTTATAATTGTGATGATTCTGGCTACAGCTGATGAAAACCCCACATTCAGACAACTAGAATATTATGAAACGGTTTAAAGTTCTAGACTCAAAGTGTCACACTCTAATCAGCTGATGAATCCAGAACACCTGCAGAGGGTTTCTGAGCCTTTAGATGGTCTCTCAGTCTGAGCTGGATTACTGACATAAGTGGACTTTTACACCAGATTCTCAGTTTTCCTGTTTCACCTGTAAGTAGTTATCTTTGAGGTTCAGGTTAAAGGTTGTAGTTGTCAGTAATATGTTATTTTGTGTTAAAGGCCCTATGTGGGATAGTCATAAAAATCATGGTAAAAAAATGCGACTCTTTTGCGCCATGCAGTTCAGAGTAAGTATTGCAGCTACGGTGGCCCACTCAAAAAGGCAACAACCTCCAGCATTCACTCCAGCCATCTGATCCGTTTTTTATAAAAAGCATCAGAGTGATCTATTTCCAATCTCTCTAGCCTAACCCACACAAAGCATCTAACTAGTCGACCAGTTAATTATGATTGTTCAGAGTTAGTGCCTACAAAATGCCACGCGCACCCCCCGCTCCCCGACGAGGCGACCCCCCCCCCGCAAAAAGGCGGCGTGATCCGCCCCCCATTCGGTCAACACGCATCAAGGCTGGAAACATTTCTAGGGGAAACACTGCTGTTAGCTCTTATATCAGCCTACCAGTCCTGAAGGAAGCTAGCATAGCTGTCACCGATTCACACACAGAGGAGGGGTGACATCAGCTGGGGCGTCCGGTGTCATGTGGATCAGAGCAGCAGAGTAAACAAGTTTATGCCGGTTAGTCATCAGCTGATCGTGGCACACGGTGTGAGCCGCAGTGGAGATGGAGCGAACATTAACCACTGGCTGCTTAGTGATCGGATAGCCGATGAGGTTTGGCTGGAGCCGGGGACACGCTGTGGAGATGAAGTAAAGTAATGCTAACGTAGCCACCGGCTCTGAAGTAAACTAATGCTAACATAGCCAACGGCTCTGAAGTAAACTAATGCTAACGTAGCCACCAGCTCTGAAGTAAAGTAATGCTAACGTAGCCACCGGCTCTGAAGTAAAGTAATGCTAACGTAGCCACCGGCTCTGAAGTAAAGTAATGCTGACGTAGCCACGGGCTCGGAAGTAAAGTAATGCTAACGTAGCCACCGGCTCTGAAGTAAACTAATGCTAACGTAGCCACTAGCTCTGAAGTAAAGTAATGCTAACTTAGCCACCGGCTAGCGGCCGACCGCTGAAGCGTGTTGGGTGAGACACGGCAGGCTGCGGTAAGAGAGGACACTTTAATAGAAGGAACTTTCTTGAAGAAGGACTTTGGAACTGATATGTTGGGACCGGATTGGGAGCTTTATTATGAAGAAAAGAAATGATCAGCTTGAGGTGAGTCAGGAACAACACTTGGAGGCTGGTGTCTAGCTGTTGCAGGCGGGGATCTCATCATATGCAGCTGCTGAGTGTTGGAAATTAATAAGACCTGACTAATTTGACGTGTCTTTTGATTTCATTGTTTGTTATTCAAACTAACAAAGTACAGCAACGGTGTAGCAGCTAGTCTCTTCTCTTAGTTGAATTGGCAGACGCCATGCTTCCAGGGCGCACTGCTGCCCTCTGCTGTTTCTTTCAGGTTACAGTCATAGTGCAAACGCGTAACGTGGAGCTCATATGTCCCTAAATAGCTACCGTATTTCAAGATGGAGGATGACCATGGAGCATTGACCACAGTTTATGTATTAAAAATGTAAAATTTCAAGCTAGCAGGAATATTTAGAATTGATGCTGGTGAGAAATATTAATGAAAAAGGACATGTGCACTGGATACACAGAATTTGGTAGCAAACAGGTAAAAATATTACACACTGGGGCCTTAAGGTCACATTGTCTATATCAGCCATTTCTCTTAATGTCAAAAGTGCAAAGCTTTGTTTTTGTTTGCAAATCAACAGAATTTTTTTGTTCAACACCCTGGGTGCCGTGTGGTCACTGAAGGTACTATCCAAAGTATGATGATGATTTAAAATTTTCTTTGACTTTTTAATCACTTGTGTTAGTTTTGTGAAGCACCTTGTGATTTTTATTTCAAGGCTGATTGGTCTCCTCAACAGCAGAATGAAGCTGTTTTGAATGATCTATTGATGATACTCAGACTGGATTTATGGCTAACACACACAAATACAACATTAGACTTGTTCTGGACCTCTGTGAATATGCAGATTTTTGTAGGGATGATGGTTTTTATCTTATTGAAGTCAATTCAGTTTATTTCTATAGCGCCAAATCACGACAAGAGTCGTCTCAAGGCACTTCACAAAGTAAACATTCCAATACAGTTCAGTTCATTAAGCCAATCAGTAAAAAGTTTCCTATATAAAGAACCCAGCAGATTGCATCGAGTCACTGACTAGTGTCAGTGTCTTTTCAACAATCCTCATACTAAGCAAGCATGTAGCAACAGTGGAAAGGAAAACTCGCTTTTAACAGGAAGAAACCTCCAGAGGATCCTGGCTCAGTATGAGCAGCCATCCACCACGACTCACTGGGGATTGAGAAGATAGAGCACTACTAGAAATTCTATTTAGTAAGAGAAACTTTATTGTCTTTATCTGAGTGAATCTATAATTAATTCAACAGGTGAACTAGTAGTAGCACATTCTATGTTAAGGAAATTAAGCTGCAATATCAGGAGAGGGAGAATGTTCAGTGGTTGGCAGCAGTGTGCCAGCCGATGGCCCCCTCCATGAGGCCACCACAGCTCAGCAGAACACCAGTGTAGCTTCTTCTGGGGAGAAAAACACTTAGAGAGAAAATAAAGTTAACAGCTGAAATAACAGGAAATAATGCAATTAGAGAGTGGTGGTAGAAGAGAGTAGCAGAGTGTGGAAAGTGGTCAGTATGTCCTCCAGCAGTCTAAGCCTATAGCAGCATAACTACAGAGATAACTCAGGATAACCTAGCCTTTTAGATGGAGGCATGTAGGAGGCAGGGCCAGGGAGAAAAGTCTTTACCAACTGCAGTCCCCTCTGTACACTCCACCTCCCTCTGCTCCCCACTCGTCTAAACCTGGGCTAACATCAGAATTTAACCATAAGCCCTATCAAACAGAAACGTTTTGAGCCTAGTCTTAAAAGTAGACAAGGTGTCTGCCTCACGGACTAAAGCTGGGAGCTGGTTCCACAGTAGAGGAGCCTGATAGCTAAAAGATCTGCCTCCCATCCTACTTTTAGATATTCTAGGAACCACCAGTAAACCTGCAGTCTGAGAGCCAAGTGCTCTGTTAGGAACATATGGAACAATCAGATCACTCATGTATGATGGAGCTTGTTTATTAAGAGCTTTATATTTGAGAAGGAGGATCTTAAAATCTATTCTGAATTTAACAGGCAGCCAGTGTAGGGAAGCTAAAACAGGAGAGATGTGGTCTCTCTTTTTAATTCTCATCAGAACTCTAGCTGCAGCATTTTGGACCAGTTGAAGACTTTTAGCTACATTCTGTGGACCTCCTGATAGTAATGAATTACTGCAGTATTCAATCTTGAGGTAATAAATGCATGAACCAGTTTTTCAGCATCACTCCTGGAAAGGATGCTTCTAATCTTAGCAATATTCCAAAGGTGGAAGAAGGAAATCCTACAAACCTGTTTAACGTGGGATTTGAATGACATGTCCTGGTCAAAGATTACACCGAGGTTCTTTACTTTGTTCTTGGAGGCTAATTTAATGCCGTTCAGATCAGGTGATTGACTAAGCAGTTTCCTTTTCTGAGGTTCTGGTCCAAAGATGATAACTTCAGTCTTGTCTGGATTTAACAGCAGAAAGTTTAGAGTCATCCAGATTTTCATGTCTTCAAGACAAGCCTGTAGTCTACCTGCCTTGTAGACTTTTTTCTACCACATCTTGTCCTTCCCTTCACCTCTCTATTGATGTGCTTGGACACAGAGCTCTGTGAACAGCCAGCCTCTTTAGCAATGACCTTTTGTGTCATGCCGTCCTTGTGCAACGTGTCAATGGTCGTCTTTTGGACGACTGTCAAGTCAGCAATCTTCCCCATGAGTGTGTAGCCTACAGAAGTAGACTGAGAGACCAGAGAGGCTTTTGCAGGTGTTTTGACCAGTGGCGACAGGTGACATTTTTTTTGGGTGGGGCGCTAACAACATATCACCACTAGGGGACGCCAAATTACCATTCTTATGCGTCAGCGTCAAACAACTAGAACCTGACCGTCAGCGACGGTCACAGTAGCGGGTCTATGAGCACTTCCGGCAACATAGTTGTTCCAAAAACATATTCATCCATTCACCCATATATTACACAAACTGCACACGCACTTAAAGGGAATAGGCTAATCTAATCAATAGAATCCACTTTCTACCAACACCCAATAAGCTGTAAAAAGAACATGATGCCGTAAAATAGACGCTGCACATAACGAGAAAAACACACAGTAACCACACAATGCAAGATATCCGCAGAAGCAGGCATTTAAATTAAAGCCCAGACTCACAGTAATAGCAGTANACCCAGCACGACCCTTCTGCAACCCCTAGAATCTGACAGTCTTCAACACCTTCCTGGAAACTAATTCCTGTTCATTTATTGCTCACAAACATCATTCTGCTGACCCTGTGATTTGTAAGATGAAGATTATAATGTTTTTGATAGCCTCATTGTTTATTCAGGCTGTTTTGGACTTGGGACCATGTTGTGTCGCCTTTGTTGAATATTAATATGCTCAGAATGAGGGATACTTACCATCGCGGCACTAATTCTCACTTGGCTGAGGATACTGAAACAAGACCAACTCACTTTGCTCAGATCTTTAACTTGTGGTCAAACCTGCCTGGAGAAGTTCCCAAACCTTTTCTTGCTTTACACAATCTTACTCTCTCACTACACAAAACTCACCGCATGGATTCAACATACGTTCTGACTACCCCAAAATGTCAAGTGAAACACAGATTGATGATCGTCTTACTTTTACTATTATCTGAAAATGTGCAACCAAACCCTGGACCTGAGCTGCAATGCACACAAACTCCTGCTGATTTCCAACAATTGTCTGGTCTCAAAATCGTTCATCTGAACGTTCGCAGCTTATTACCAAAGATAGACATGGTCAGAATCTGGATTAAATCAACAGCTGCAGACATCGTAATCATTTCTGAAACATGGCTGACTAAATCCATAACTAATGAGGATATTAACATAGCTGGATACAATCTTCATCGCACAGACCGGCCGAAAAAAGGTGGGGGTGTAGCTATTTATGTTAGATTAAGATTGAATGCATCAATAGTCTTGTCTGAGTCTATATGTAAACAAATGGAGTTTCTAGCTTTAAATGTGGAAATTGCCAAATCACTTTCTATAACTGTTGCTGGGTGCTATAGGCCTCCATCGGCTCCCAAGGAGGCATTATCATCCTTAAAGCATCTCTTGTCCAAATTAAATTATAACGAACTCCTACTGGCTGGTGATTTCAACTGGGACTGGCAAAATGCAGCTTCAGATGAATTCAAAAGCTTCTGTGACTCCATTAATCTCAGACAGTTGGTCAACCAACCCACCAGACCCAATCTTAAGAATCCTGACAAGTCCACCTTGATTGATTTAATTTTAACAAATGTCCCTCATAAATTCTCATCATTAGGCGTTTTCTGCAATGACTTGAGTGACCATTGTGTTCTTGCCACTTGCAGGAGCACTAAAATGCCTAAATCCAAATCACGTATCATTTGCAAGAGAAATTTTAAACAATTCAGTGAACAAGCTTTTCATAAGGATTTGTCCTTGGTTAATTGGAGGCAAATAGATTTGCTATCAGATGTCGAGCTAGCATGGGCATTCTTCAAAGAGACTTTCATGGAAATTGTAAATAAGCACGCCCCCTTCAGGAAACTCAGAATCAAAGGACGAGAAAATCCCTGGTTCACCCCCGAGCTGTCAAATATTATCCATCAGCGTAATGTGGCATGGGCCAAAGCCAGAAAAGGAAATCTCCCCTCTGATTGGGCTATCTTTAAACAACTAAGAAATAAATGTACTACTTTCATCAAAAAGGCCAAATCAGACTATTACTTATCTATCACAACTGAGAACCTAAATAATCCACAGAAATTTTGGAAAGTCATTAAGTCTTTATCTGTCAACTTAACTTCTCATGCTCTTCCAAAATGTGTCCTAAACGACTCTGTCCCGGTGCATGATAAAACTGAGGTTTTAAACTGTTTTAACAAGCATTTTATCTCATCTGGTTCAGTGTCTACTTCTACTGGAACACCCTCTGTGTCCCCCTGCACAGACTCCCAAATGATCCCCGGTGCTTCTTTTAACTTTGTTCCGTTTACTGTAGAGCAAGTGCATAAAATTATTAGAACTCTGGATCCCAGAAAACCCTCTGGCCCAGACATGATAGAACCCTATTTTTTGAAAATGGCTGCTGATTTCATTGCAGAACCTCTTAAAGTTCTTTTTAATCTTTCTATCAAAAACAAACAAATACCATCAGTTTGGAAGTCTGCTTTTGTGACTCCTTTACTAAAAGGTGGTGACCCAGCTCTACCCAGCCAGCACACATAGGTGGGCCCCATATGGAATCTATATGGGCAAGCCATATGGGTCTCACCAGGGTTTGTCTGCAGTTTCCATGGTGGCCCCACAGGGGTTTGCCCGTGTTCTAGTCAAACCCTCTGAAAACCCACGTGGGACCCGTTAAAATTTATGTGGGCAAAAATCTTTCTGGGCAAACCCCCATGGGGCCACTGTGGAAACTGCAGACAAACCCTGGTGGGACCCATATGGCTTGCCCATATAGATTCTACATGGGGCCCACCTATGTGTGCTGGCTGGGTATTAACAAGTTACAGACCAATATCTAATCTGTGTGTCCTGGCAAAAATTCTAGAGACCCTAGTAAGTGAACAATTGAAAAACTTTTTATATTCAAATGACCTTCTCTCAAGTCTGCAATCAGGTTTCAGAAAAAAGCACAGCACCATCACTGCAGCCACAAAGGTGATCAATGACATTCTTGTTGCTCTGGATAAAAAGCAGTACTGTGCCTCACTTTTTATTGATCTGTCAAAAGCCTTTGACACTGTAGACCATGCTGTTTTAAAACAAAAGCTTCCTTGTTTGGGATTGTCTGAACATGCGATCTCATGGTTCACTGACTACTTGACGGACAGAACTCAATGCATTAAATGTGATGGGTTGTCCTCTGAATTTTTGAGTATCCACAAGGGAGTTCCACAGGGTTCAGTTTTGGGACCCCTCTTGTTCATTATGTATATTAATGACATAGGACAAAATGTGTCGGATGCTAATATGCACTTTTACGCTGATGACACAATCATTTACTGTTTTGGAACATCTCCCACTAAAGCTGTTGAATTCTTACAGAAAGCTTTTAATGAGGTCCAACAAACACTTCTGCAGTTAAAATTGGTCCTCAATGCTGACAAGACTAAACTAATGTTTTCAAACTCTAAAAAAAGACTTCTAAGTATGTATGCCCCCAGTGACCACTCTGGAGGGAAATATCAAAAAGGTGGTCCACACATACAAATACCTTGGCGTCTGGCTCGATGACTCCCTCTCCTTCAAGCCCCATATAGATAATCTTGTGAAGAAACTCAAACTCAGACTGGGTTTCTTTTTTCGAAATAAACTCTGTTTTTCTTTTGAGGCAAAAAAACGACTAGTTACTGCAACATTTCTGTCTATTCTGGATTATGGAGACCTTTTGTATATGAATGCCTCAACACAGTGTCTTGGTAAGATTGATGTGGTTTATCATGCCTCGCTGAAGTTTTACTAACTGTAGACCACTGACCCATCATTGTGAATTGTATTCTCGAGTGGGATGGCCTTCTTTGTCCACCAGGAGGTTGGCACATTGGTACACTTTCATTTACAAGGCCATGCTTGGATTTCTACCCAACTATATCTGTAACTTAATCTCACAGAGAAGTGTAACTTCTCACAGCAAACGATCAGTTGTTACTCTGTGTTCCGTTTGCTCGCACTGAACTGGGCAAAAGGGCTTTTCTTCACTCTGCTCCTTCTGCATGGAACAGGCTGCATGAAAACTGGAAACTAACCGAGTTTATCTCCTTGAATACATTTAAGACCAGACTGAGAGCCCTTGAGACAGATTCCCTGTGTTGTAATTGCCTTCTGTAATTCTGTACATAACATGTCGGACTCGTGGGGACCGGGCTTTCTCAGCCTTAGCACCGTCACTCTGGAACCAACTGCCACCGTCAATTAGGCTGTCTACATCTCTGCCGGTTTTTAAGAGTAGGCTGAAAACCCACTTTTTTCGTCTAGCGTTTTCAGAAAACGCTTGATGTCTGCCTGTTTTTATGCTTTTATGTTTTTAAGCTTTTATGTTTTTATGCTTTTATGTATTTTTTATTGTTCAATGTTTTAATATTTCTTTTTATCATGATTTTATGTTGTTCTCAGCGCCTTGGCCTCCTGTAACGGGTGTGGAAGGCGCTATATAAATAAAAGTTGATTGATTGATTGATTGATGTCTGTGTAACGGATACATTTTTGTAACTGTAACTTTTGCTGCCTCTTGGCCAGGACTCCCTTGAAAATGAGGTTTTTAATCTCAATGGGACCTTCCTGGTTAAATAAAGAATAAATAAATAAATAAATAAAAAAGTACCACTCTTAATTCAAAGCTTATGGAGCGGCGCTAGCCGCAAACGCAGCAGCATGCTAATTTCCTGAAGCCAAAAGCGTAAAATCAGGCTTACCTGCAGGTTATATGGTCATAAATCCGTGGTATAGGGAAAAAAATCCAATCGGTTCGTGAAATACTATATCCCAACGTTTTTCTGGCATTGTTTTACTCGCAAACGTGTTTAATGGTCGATGCATTCAATAATTTTCCTGTTTACAAGGATTCCTGTGATTGGTTAAGCCAGCTGAAAAAAACTCCACAAGCAATTCGATTGGCTCAGGTTTCCACCGATGTCTGAACCAATGGGAACCTGGTCTGAGCAGACTCCACCGTTGATGTTCGCTATCCGATGCGCCCAAAGCATAGACATAATAATTGATAGACCCCCTATTGGCCGCTCGGGCGCAGCAAATGCAGCCACCATCTTAGATCGGTCGGGCTTCCGGCAGACTCGAACCATAACAGCAGCAGTAAACACAATGCCTGAGCTCTGTGCAGTTTATTCTTTCTCTAAAATAAAGTTATTATTATTATTATTATTATTATTATTAATAATAATCGGCAGACTATTGAGACCATGGCTCGGGGGATATCTTTTCACAAGTAAGTTTGAGCATTTTTGTTGTTTGTATTTTGTAAATATAACTTTGTTGTACTATATTTGTGTCCACCAGCAACACTTCCTAGTTAGCTAACGTTAGCTACATGTTTACTGCTGGTGCTCCCCTGACAATGAAGGCTAAATGAGACTATTAATAATTTATTCCAAAACACTGACTTAAGTTACAGCTGACACAAGAATGCTGCTGTAGAAAACAAACAAATCTTCCTGGTATCAGATATAGCTCATGTCTCAGACCCTCCTCTCTGACTGTTAGCTAACATGTTAAAGAGGATTGCTGTGCAGAACGTTTTTCTGGTTTTACCCTTTGAGGAGTTTTAGTTCATTATCAATAGAAATGCAGTTTTTAGGTTAAAGAAAGGTTCTAAGAAATCGTAAAGAAGAATGAAGTCAGTTTGCATTTAATGCTGTTTTTTCTATTAATATTTTGCATTTAACATTTTCATTTAAGGGTTTGTTTTCATTTTTACATGTTACACAGTATTATAACTGCATGAGTAGCTGTTAGGATATAAGTGTGTGCTTAAAGTTAAAGGTACTGCAGAATGTGTGTTTAACAGGAACCGTATACTGGCAAGTGAGATAACAGGAAACCTATGTCTAAAGCAGATGCAGATGAGAACATGCTGTGAAATGAACATCTATTATCAGAAATATGTATTAGGTGTTGCTGTGCAAAATATGTCAAGTTTGCAATATGTAAGCTCACATCAAAGACTGCCTTTGGGTGAGGAAGGGAAGATGAGCCAATGTCTGTATTCTACTGACTGGGACTGCCCCAGTCTGCTTTTGTGTGAAACTGAAAGTTCTAATAAAAGGCTGGATGGTAACTCCATGTGTCCAGAGACTGCTGCTGGGGTGCTGGTGACAAGTCTCTCTACACAAGGCCAACCAAATATCTTTGCGTTGAGTGAACTTATTGGGCTTTATTGTAGGTCTCTCTTCAGAGTCATCTCCACGAACCAGGTGCGTGGACAGAGGGAAGAATCCCATTCACAACAAGAAGTAAACAGAATAATAGGAATAACACAAGAGGATTAAGAAAATAGCATTGACCTCCTTTGTACAATATTGGTAGACACTAATCTGCAATTTGCATGTTTTTGTTTTCTAGGTTTTCCCACAAAAGATGCGAGGAAGAAGTGTGAGGCTTCCTGCAGCTGATTTATTATGATTAGAACTGGACTGTGTCAGATGGAGTTTGTTTCATCTTCAGCTTCCTGGTTCTCCTTCAAACAGTAAGTGTATCATAAGGCCATCAGCATTCATAAATGTACATATCCTTTTATCAATCACAAGGCAGAGTGTAATACTTATCCCACCACATACCTTGTCTTGATGATAATTGTCAAAAATTAATTTATTTTAATAAACGTCCTAAGAATCATGTCTAGGTGCCCCAGAGGCCCCCTGACGTAAACTGAGAACCACAGGTGTGTACTATAAACAGTATATTATTGTCAAACATTATGCTTGATTGTTTTAACTAGAAAAGTGCAGAACTACATCCAGAAGAGCCAAAGAGAGCCTGTCTGTGACCTCCCAAGATTCCCCAGAGACTCTAACCTCAGCCTGATGATGTGAGCATTTAAACATCATAACACTAACCCTAACCTAAACCAAAAGCGTATTCACACCATACCTCTAAAACCACGTTTTAGGGTATTTTGTCATTGTGATGCCCAGCCAAATGTCCCCACAATGTGGAAATATCCACACGCTACAGGTTAAAAGTTAAAATTTGTTCACTTCAGCATATAAAAACAAGTAACTCAGAGAGACTCTATTTTTGCCCCTCCCACTCCACACACAATACAAAGCAAATCTTTTTAGCTTAGCTTTTTAACTGATGATTTTTATCATTTATTTTATCCTATATGTTTTATTCAATCAGAGTTTTACTATCATTTAGAGATTCACCTTTTTAGCTTAGCTTTTATCTCATTATTTTTATTACTGATTTATTCCTTTTACTTATTTTATTTGTTTTATCAGAATTTTACTATCTTATATTTTAACCTTATTTTATCCTCTTCCAGTGTTTCCTCTGTGGGAGCCCTCTGCCCTGGGGGTGGTGGTCTGCTGTGGCGGCCTGGGTGGAAGTGGGGGTTTTCCCCCCTCCCTCCCCTGGGCGCTTTGTGTTAGCGCCTCGGCTGCTGATGTGGATGTGCTGCTGTCGGGGCAGATGGCTCCCTTGATGGCGTTTCCTAACTTAGATGGTCTAGTTCATCTGAACTCAGCCCAGTGTGTTACATTTTGATCAAATATCCTTTAGCATGTGTTTCTGTGTGTATGTGTGTGCGAGTGTGTGTGTGTGTGGGTGTTTGATAATGACTGTAATGAGGGTTTTATTTTTTTTAAATGCCTCTACATCTCAGGGGAGAGAGGGATTATGGGAATTTGGGGTCATTTTAATTTGTAAAGCACTTTGAGTTACATTTATTGTATGAATTGTGCTATATAAATAAATTTTGATTGATTGATTGATTAATGTTGTCCAATTAAATTTTTGGAAATTACTGATGCAAATATGTTAAATATGTTTGTATTCCTTTACAGGAGGCTGTGATTGGTGGATGATGAGGCTGGGCTGGGCCAGAAAAGTCAAACTAAACACAGATGTGTAGCTGTCATGCTGGATGCCACGGCCGTCAGACTTGATCTCATTGGTTAAGTCTGTGGTTCTGAAGAGAAGGCTGCACCACGTGGCCAAACTCACCTCTCTTGAACTGCAGAAGGGGAGCTCCAGATAAAAGTTCTACAAAGCAGTCCTCTTCCAGGGGTTCAACACAAATAACAGATAAATTAAAACAAAAGAAATAAAACTAACTCCTTTAAGCAGTTAGTTCTTTTTTTCTCTCTCTCTTTCTCCCCGTGTGCTGTTCGGCTGTAAAGTAATCAGAATTGATGTCTGAGTATTGAAAACAAGCCTTACAGTTTTATTCTCACAGGTGGAGCGTTATAGGTTCAGCTACACACAAATATACAACAGAACCAGAATATCACTAAGCAGTCAGTTCTGACAGATGGTTTGTCGATTTCTTGTCATTCAGACTTTGTTTTAGTTGTTGTCTCTCTCACCCTCTCTTTGAGTTATATTGGTACTATATGTATATGAAACACTCATTTATTTAAATTGTTATAAGAATTATATTGTATATATTAAAATGGCTGAGTAGTACTTTCTGCTTCTCTATCATATATTAAGTGTGTTTTTTATAAATACCTACCATAGATCTCACACTTGGTATATAGTCCTTTTTGAATTATTTTTGATTCTCATTGTTTGACTGTGATTTTTATGTGTTTGGTCCTTTTTTTCTATAGGTTTTGTCACTAGGCAGTGGATAAGAATCCCATATGTACCCACAGCAAACCCATTATGTATTAAAAACGCTCAAACATGAGTCCTGTATCAGAGCTACATGTGTGAAGTTTACAGTGAAAAAAACCGCATCAAAACCGGTTCAGTAATCAAGGAGTTATGGTTGATTTAACATGCTGACACTTCAATGTCTCTACAAAGGGAGGGGGGGCACGACCAATCCAAGATGGCGGCACCACCGCTCGTCAGCGCCCATCAAGTAGCCTAGTGAACTAGACCAAATACTTGCTTTGCAAAGTTTGTATATATTCACATATATAGGATGGCTTGCCATCAAGAGCACCTGGCTGCAGACCTCCACTGTCAGAACGACCTCCACTGTCAGGCCTGTCAGAACGGGAAATGCACGGGATACATTTCAAAACAAAACGGCAAACATACTTCCGGTTGTTATATTTTAAAATAAATGCACGAATGCCCTGGATACGTTTCAACATAAAATGCAAACGTACTTCAGGTTGTCATATTTCAAAATAAAATCCCAAATGCAGTTTCGGTTGAATCGCTCTCCTCACAAATGCATTAATTATTTAATATTATGTAAAATCTATTAATTATTTCTCCATAGTTCATATGTAGTTGTCATTTATTTAGTAAACTTTTGTTTTGTTTGTCATTTTTGTTCTGTATTTTCCTTTAATGTTGCACAACGTGGTCATTATGATACACTGCTCACAAAAATTAAAGGAACACGTTTTTTATTGGTCCTGGCATGAAATCAATTAAACCTGTCTGATAATTTTCTGGTTGATTAAGCAGCTGAGGGCATTGTTAATCACTTTCAGCTGTATTGGTGTTCATGGACGACACGTGCACTAAAGTGGCAACAATTACAAAACCCTCAAAACAGGACTGGTTTAACATGTGGAGGTCATTTCAAGTTTCTCCCTCTTGATCTTTTTTGGCTGGTTTTCCACTCGTGCTAGTTTTGGCTTGAGTATCTCTACTGGCAGCATGAGGCGATTCCTTAACCCTACAGAAGTTGCACAGGTTGTCCAACTTCTCCAGGATGGCACATCCACACGTGCTGCAGCAAGAAGGCTTAATGTGTCTCCCAGCACAATCTCCAGAACATGGAGGAGATTTCAGGAGACTGGCGGTTATTCTCGGAGAGCTGGACAGGGCCGTAGAAGGTCCACAACCCATCAGCAGGACCGATACCTGCTCCTTTGTACAAGGCGGAACAGGCTGAGCACTGCTCGTGCCCTACAGAATGACCTCCAGAGGGCCACTGGTGTGAATGTCTCTACCCAAACAATCAGGAACAGACTTCATGAAGATGGCCTGAGGGCCCGACGTCCTGTAGTGGGCCCTGTGCTCACTGCCCAGCACCGTAGAGCTCGACTGGCATTTGCTCAAGAACACCAGAATTGGCAAGTCCGCCACTGGCGCCCTGTACTTTTTACAGACGAGAGCAGGTTCACCCTGAGCACCTGTGATAGACGTGAAAGAGTCTGGAGAAGACAAGGAGAACGTTATGCTGCCTGCAACGTCGTTCAACATGACAGGTTTGGTGGTGGGTCAGTGATGGTCTGGGGAGGCATATCCATGGAGGGACGCACAGACCTCTACTGCCTAGGAAATGGTGCTCTGACTGCCATAAGGTATCCAGATGAAATCCTTGAACCCTTTGTCAGACCCTACGCTGATGCAGTAGGTCCTGGTTTTCTCCTAATGCACGACAATGCCCGGCCTCATGTGGCAAGAGTATGCAGGCAGTACCTGGAGGATGAAGGAATTGAAACAATTGAATGGCCTTCACGATCCCCTGACTTAAACCCAATAGAACATCTGTGGGACATTATGTTTGGGTCCATTAGGCGGCGCCAGGTTGCTCCTCAGACTGTACAAGAGCTCAGGGATGCCCTCACACAGATCTGGGAGGAAATGCCACAAGACACCATCCGTTGTCTCATTAGGAGCATGCCCCGACGTTGTCAAGCATGCACACAAGCTCGTGGGGGCCACACAAGATACTGAAAAGCATTTTGAGTTGCAGAAATGAAGTTTTTGAAATAATGGACTAGCCTGCCACATCTTCATTTCACTCTGATTTTAGGGTGTCTACACAATTGAGCCCTCTGTAGGCTGAAAACTTTTATTTCCATTAAAAGACTTGGCATCCTTTTGTTCCTAAGACATTGCCCTGTCGTTATTTGTATAGATATCCAACTTCATATTGAGATCTGATGTATCTAATGTGTTTCTTTAAAGTGTTCC
>SSNS01001051.1:1529-12513 GCA_006937985.1 Aphyosemion australe
CCCCAAAGTTAAAGTCCAGAGCCTGGGACAGGACGCCACAGTCCCACTGCTTATCGTAGTCAAACAGAGCCCTGGAACAGCAGATCAGAGTCAGACCTTCTGCCGGGTCAGAACACCTCACCCAGTTGACCCAGGACAGCTGGAGCAGCTTACCTGATGTAGAAGGTACGGGTGGTCCTCAGACTCCCAGAGTTGTTCATCATCTGCTCCCTCAGGTCGTGGATCTTTGCTTCAAACCGGCTGTATTCTGATCAGAGACAGGTCCGGTGGTTAGAGAGGGACCGGTTCAGAGTTCTGACTGGTTCTGGGTCAGTGGTTCTGTGGGGGGGTCGGAGGTTCTGGTACGCTCCATGTCACAGCAATATACAACACCCTGGTTACCATGGCGAGTGTGTGTGTGTGTGTGTGTAGTGTCAAATCACGCCCACATGGTTTCCATGCGTGAAACACTGAGCGTGTCAACGTGGCACACACGAGGACGTTATACCTCTCGAGTGATGTACACCATCAGAGGGCATTGCAGTGTCAGAGAGCAAGCTGTGTGCGTGTGCGTGTGTGTGTGTGAGCGCACAAGGATGTGCACAAGTGACAAATCTGTGTGCGCGTTAGCCACCGAGCACGCGGCAGCCTCACTGCGCTCTCAGGTGCTGAATTCTCGCTCAACTGAGGATTCATCACACAAAGGACTCTTACTGGATCTCACACCTAAACCCAGCTCGGCCCTCCTGCAACCCCCAGAACTGACAGAGTCTTCATCACCTCCCTGGGAACTAATTCCTGTTCATTTGTTGCTCAAAAACATCATTCTGCTGACCCTGTGTTTTGTAAGATGAAGATTATAATGCTTTTGATAGCCTCATTGTTTATTCTGGCTGTTTTGGACTTGGGACCATGTTGTGTCTCCTTGGTGAATATTAATATGCTCAGAATGAGAGATACTTATCATTGCGGCACTAATTCTAACTTAGTTGGGGATACTGAAACTAGACCAACTCACTTTGCTCAGATCTTTAACTTGTGGTCAAACCTGCCTGGAGAAGTACCCAAACTCAAACCTTTTCTTGCTTTACACACTCTTACTCTCTCACTACACAAAACTCACCACATGGATTCAACATATGTTCTGACTACCCCTAAATGTCAAGTGAAACACAGATTGATGATTGTCTTACTTTATTTAAATGTGCAACCAAACCCTGGACCTGAGCTGCAATGTACACAAACTCCTGCTGATTTCCAACAATTGTCTGGTCTCAAAATTGTTCATCTAAACGTTCGCAGCTTATTACCAAAGATAGACATGGTCAGAATCTGGATTAAATCAACAGCTGCAGACATTATAATCATTTCTGAAACATGGCTGACTAAATCCATAACTAATGAGGATATTAACATAGCTGGATACAATGTTTATCACACAGACCGGCCGAACAAAGGTGGGGGTGTAGCTATTTATACCAGATTAAGATTGAATGCATCAATAGTCTTGTCTGAGTCTATCTGTAAACAAATGGAGTTTTTGGCTTTAAATGTGGAAATTGCCAAATCACTTTCTATAACTGATGCTGGGTGCTATAGGCCTCCATCGGCTCCCAAGGAGGCATTATCATCCCATCTCTTGTCCAAATTAAATTATAACGAACTCCTACTGGCTGGTGATTTCAACTGGGACTGGCAAAATGCAGTTTCAGATGAATTCAAAAGCTTCTGTGACTCCATTAATCTCAGCCAGTTGGTCAACCAACCCACAAGACCCAATCTTAAGAATCCTGACAAGTCCACCTTGATTGATTTAATTTTAACAAATGTCTCTCATAAATTCTCATCATTAGGTGTTTTCTGCAATGACTTGAGTGATCATTGTGTTGTTGCCACATGCAGGAGCACTAAAGTGCCTAAATCCAAATCACACATCATCTGCAAGAGAAATTTTAAACAATTCAGTGAACAAGCTTTTCATAAGGATTTGTCCTTGGTTAATTGGAGGCAAATAGATTTGTTACCAGATGTCGAGCTAGCATGGGCATTCTTCAAAGAGACTTTCATGGAAATTGTAAATAAGCACGCCCCCTTCAGGAAACTCAGAATCAAAGGACGAGAAAACCCCTGGTTCACCCCCGAGCTGTCAAATATTATCCATCAGCGTAATGTGGCATGGGCCAAAGCCAGAAAAGGAAAACTCCCCTCTGATTGGGCTTTCTTTAAACAACTAAGAAATAAATGTACTACTCTCATCAAAAAGGCCAAATCAGACTATTACTTATCTATCACAACTGAGAACCTCAATAATCCACAGAAATTTTGGAAAGTGATTAAGTCTTTATCTGTCAACTTAACTTCTCATGCTCTTCCAAAATTTATCCTAAATGACTCTGTCCCGGTGCATGATAAAACTGAGGTTTTAAACTGTTTTAACAAGCATTTTATCTCATCTGGTTCAGTGTCTACTTCTACTGGAATACCCTCTGTGTCCCCCTGCACAGACTCCCAAATGACTCCTGGTGCTTCTTTTAACTTTGTTCCATTTACTGTAGAGCAAGTGCATAAAATTATTAGAACTCTGGATCCCAGAAAACCCTCTGGCCCAGACATGATAGAACCCTATTTTTTGAAAATGGCTGCTGATTTCATAGCAGAACCTCTTACAGTTCTTTTTAACCTTTCTATCAAAAACAAACAAATACCATCAGTTTGGAAGTCTGCTTTTGTGACTCCTTTACTAAAAGGTGGTGACCCAGCTCTATTAACAAATTACAGACCAATATCTAATCTGTGTGTCCTGGCAAAAATTCTAGAGACCCTAGTAAGTGAACAATTGAAAGACTTTTTATATTTAAATGACCTTCTCTCAAGTCTGCAATCAGGTTTCAGAAAAAAGCACAGCACCATCACTGCAGCTGCAAAGGTGATCAATGACATTCTTGTTGCTCTGGATAAAAAGCAGTACTGTGCCTCACTTTTTATTGATCTGTCAAAAGCCTTTGACACTGTAGACCATGCTGTTTTAAAACATAAGCTTCCTTGTTTGGGATTGTCTGAACATGCGATCTCATGGTTCACAGACTACTTGAAGGACAGAACTCAATGTGTTAAATGTGATGGGTTGTCCTCTGAATTTTTGAGTGTCCACAAGGGAGTACCACAGGGTTCGGTTTTGGGACCTCTCTTGTTCATTATGTATATTAATGACATAGGACAAAATGTGTCAGATGCTAATATGCACTTTTACGCTGATGACACAATCATTTACTGTTTTGGAACATCCCCCACTAAAGCTGTTGAATTCTTACAGAAAGCTTTTAATGAGGTCCAACAAACACTTCTGCAGTTAAAATTGGTCCTCAATGCTGACAAGACTAAACTAATGTTGTTTTCAAACTCTAAAAAATACCTCTAAGTATGCCCCCAGTGACCACTCTGGAGGGAAATATCATAGAGGTGGTCCACACATACAAATACCTTGGTGTCTGGCTCCATGACTCCCTCTCCTTCAAGCCCCATATAGATAATCTTGTGAAGAAACTCAAACTCAGACTGGGTTTCTTTTTTCGAAATAAACTGTGTTTTTCTTTTGAGGCCAAAAAACGACTAGTTACTGCAACATTTCTGTCTATTCTGGATTATGGAGACCTTTTGTATATGAATGCCTCAGCACAGTGTCTTGGTAAGATTGATGTGGTTTATCATGCCTCGCTGAGGTTTATTACTAACTGTAGACCACTGACCCATCATTGTGAATTGTATTCTCGAGTGGGATGGCCTTCTTTGTCCACCAGGAGGTTGGCACATTGGTACACTTTCATTTACAAGGCCATGCTTGGATTACTACCCAACTACATCTGTAACTTAATCTCACGGAGAAGTGTAACTTCTCACAGTCTGCGTGCAAACGATCAGTTGTTACTCTGTGTTCCGTTTGCTCGCACTGAACTGGGNCAGAACGTGATCTCCGGCTTTCGCTGGAGCAGTTCGCAGCCGGGTGTGAAGCAGCTGGGATGAGAATCAGCTCCTCTAAATCCGAGACCATGGTCTTGAGTCGGAAAAGGGTAGAATGCCTTCTCCAGGTCAGGGACGAGGTCCTGCCCCAAGTGGAGGAGTTTAAGTATCTCGGGGTCTTGTTCACGAGTGAGGGAAGGGTGGAGCGTGAGATCGACAGGCGGATTGGTGCTGCATCTGCAGTGATGGGGGCGTTGTACCGGTCTGTCGTGGTGAAGAGAGAGCTGAGTCGAAAGGCGAAGCTCTCAATTTACCGGTCGATCTACGTTCCTACCCTCACCTATGGTCACGAGCTTTGGGTAGTGACCGAAAGAACGAGATCGCGGATACAAGCGGCCGAAATGAGTTTTCTTCGCAGGGTGGCTGGGCTCTCCCTTAGAGATAGGGTGAGGAGCTCGGTCATCCGGGAGGGGCTCGGAGTAGACCCGCTGCTCCTCCACATCGAGAGGAGCCAGTTGAGGTGGCTCGGGCATCTGATTAGGATGCCTCCTGGACGCCTCCCTGGTGAGGTTTTCCGGGCACGTCCAACCGGGAGGAGACCCAAAGGAAGACCCAGGACACGCTGGAGAGATTATGTCTCTCGGCTGGCCTGGGAACACCTTGGGATTCCCCCGGAGGAGCAGGCCCAAGTGGCTGGGGAGAGGGAGGTCTGGGCTTCCCTCCTTAAGCTGCTGCCCCCGCGACCCGACTCCGGATAAGCGGGAGAAAATGGATGGATGGATGGATGGATAGTTACTGCAACATTTCTGTCTATTCTAGATTATGGAGACCTTTTGTATATGAATGCCCCAACACAGTGTCTTGGTAAGATTGATGTGGTTTATCATGCCTCGCTGAGGTTTATTACTAACTGTAGACCACTGACCCATCATTGTGAATTGTATTCTCGAGTGGGATGGCCTTCTTTGTCCACCAGGAGGTTGGCACATTGGTACACTTTCATTTACAAGGCCATGCTTGGATTACTACCCAACTACATCTGTAACTTAATCTCACGGAGAAGTGTAACTTCTCACAGTCTGCGTGCAAATGATCAGTTGTTACTCTGTGTTCCATTTGCTCGCACTGAACTGGGCAAAAGGGCTTTTGTTCACTCTGCTCCTTCTGCATGGAACAGGCTGCAGGAAAACTGGAAACTAACCGAGCTCATCTCCTTGAATACATTTAAAACCAGACTGAGAGCCCTTGAGACAGATTCCCTGTGTTAACTGCCTTCTGTATTTTTTTTTAATCTTTATTTCATTCATAATGTAAAACAAACAACAAATAAAACAAAAAACAAACAGCATTTAAATAAATTACCAAACAATGAATGAAAAGGAGCAGAGAGAAGAAAAAATCTTATAAAGTTCTGCCCCTTTTTACAATACTAAATTAAAATAAGAGAAACTTAAATTCAATATCATTGCTCTTTCAGCTCTTCAATACCAGATTATTTACAATATTACTACTCATTTAACTCAATACTTCACAAACACCATCTTACATTATATTTACATATTTAGTTAATACCATTGATTTGATACATTTTTTAAATATAGTCAGTGATTTGGATTCTTTTAATTCCTTATTCAGATTGTTCCATAATTTAACCCCAACCACAGAAACACAGCATTCCTTCCTTTTAGTCCTAAACTTAGGCATCTCAAAAACACATGTTCTTCTAAATTTATAACTACCAACTCTTTTTTTGAACAGTTTCAGAATATTAACAGGTAAACTATTGCTATTAGCTTTATACATAAGTAGTAGTATCCTTAAGCTCACTAGATCATGACATTTCAATACTTTGTTTATAAAATAAAGGATTAGCTGGATCTCTATAACGGGTGTTACTGATGACCTTCAAAGGTCTTTTCTGTAAAATAAACAGTGGTTGAATGTAGGTTTTATATGTTGACCCCCAGACTTCTACACAATATGCCAAACATGGCTCAATTAATGAATGATATAGTGCTAACAACCCAGAACTGTTTAGTTAATATTTGACTCTGTGTAATTGTTATAGGATTTCTGAATCCTGTACCGCTTCTCTATTTCATTCTGTATCTCACACACACCCACACACACACACACATCTGAACACACTCACTTCCTTATCTCCTACTTTAAATAAACTGTGTTGGCAGCCACTCGGGGCAGACTGTACTCTGTCCTGAGTTGGTCTGTCATCATTTGCAAATGGTTTTGTGTGGTTCATGTGTCTTATTTTGTCTATCTCCCTTATTTCCTCAGCATCAGGTAATTAGGTTGATTGGGAAAATCCCTAACATAAATTGGTCCTTCGAGCGGAGCCTGGGGGTCTTTGCTGTCGATGCCAGATGCCATCCGCCGGACAGTGCAGCGCCCTGTTTTCGCTGGAGGTCGGCGCCTGGGGTCTGGCGTTGCCAGGGGTCCACCGGGTCTGCGAACACAAGCTTCTGAGCTGGGGAGATCTGGTGAGACATTCTTGTTTATGTGTGGATACTAACTCAGAGAGGTTTGGCTTTTCAGCGTTGGCTGATACAAGCGCAACTCTGGAGTTAAAGGGGCTTTGAGCGTTCGTCCTGATAGTAACGCAAATAGTTAAACAGCTGTGTTGGATTCGCCGGTAAGATAACTGTGGAATTGTCCTAAATTTCGTTTCGGGTGGTTTTTGAGCGTTTTTCCAGTGATTAAACGCGACCTCCAGTTATATGAGATAACTGTGGATGTGTCCTAGATTTGAATCGTTTCGTTTGGTTTTTGAGCGTTTTTCCAGTGATTAAACGCGACCTCCAGTTATGTAAGATAACTGTGGTAGTGTCCTAAATGTCGTTTCGGGCGGTTTTTGACGTTTCCCGTGAATTAAACGTGACCTCCAGTTATATAATTGTTAGTCTGTCTGTCTGTCAATTGTTTGTCCATTGGTTGTTGCTGTTGAATGTGTGAGAGAGTGAATGGACTTATAACTTCCTGGTAAGGAGGAAGCTTATAACTCATTTTGCTCACGCACGTCTCGTACCGGTGACCTGGGTTTTATAGAGGTTGGTTTTCACACCGTAAATTGATTCCCGCTGTGTGTCCGCACACAGTCGAAGGGCGGATTCACAAGCCTAACCCAGACCTCGTGCCGGGGGGAGACGTGTTGTGATTTAAGTCATTATGGGGAACAAATCTTCACAAATGCCTGGAGTAAAGATGATGCATTTATGGAGGCAAAAGCGCCTCAATGTGGTGAAATTTCTAGGAGATGGTCGCTGAAATATTACAGCTGCACGGTGATCTTAAAGTTGAGATTATAAGAGACACAGCCAAAGGCTGAAAGGACAAACTGAACCTAGAATATGAATTATCAGAAAGAGAAAGAAAGCTGTGTCAGCCTCGAATTAAAGCTGATATAATGTCCCTATAGGAAAAGCTTAATTTGGCCCCAAATTGACGTTTTGTGCTATGAATATTAAAATTAAAAATGAAAGAACAACGCGTGAAGATTGACAGGTTAAGTGGCAAAATTATCCACGGAAAAAATAAATAAATAAAAATAAAAATAAAAACACCCTTATTTCGGCATAGTGAACAGCACAAACGCTTAAGGATAATTACTTAGTTCCACAATTAGCTCCTAACTTAAAGAATAAATGACTGTATAGCTAAAGGAAAGTGAAAAATAAATAATTACAAGAGTATTCAGTACGAATAAATTAAGTTCATCTGGAGCAGAGCAAAATCTGTTGGAAAATTGAAGTAAACATTATAATATAGCAGCATAAAGGAGTTTGGAAATTAGTTTACTTTGGACAGTTAAATGGTTAAAGTACTGTATAATATATAATAGGTGATATATAAAGTAATATAAAATAATGCGGGAGACCGGTAGTTCTAATCCTAATTTGAACGACAAAGACACAGATAATTCAAAAAGTTGATCTGCAGAGTCACACTGTCCGAGTTTCAAGGAATTCATTTGAAAATTAGATTGATAAAATACGTATTTGGTCGATAACAGAAGGTTAATCGCAGTTTTTGATTAGAAATATCTATTTGACTAATGACTGAGGTCAATTTCTCTGAAGGTCATCAAATTGTGTCAGCTTCCATCATAGCTGGGATAAAAACAATAAAAGATTATAAGCAGAGTGGTTCCATGATGTCTGAGATTTATATGTAATCTCTCATGCTGAAGTTAAAGGTCTGTTAATTTCTAAACAACTGAAGTACAATTCCTAATATACATCCTTGAATTTGGGTTTCATTTCTAATTAAGGCCAAGTAAAGTAAAGTCTATAAGTTCCTATTGTGCATGGATTTAATCTAAAAATCGCGAGTAAAGGTTTTACTGAATGGGGGAGAGATAGAGCGTCCCGTCATGGTCACCAGGACCGATCGGGTAACAATGTGAGCGCAGTGACATGCTGGAACTGCAATCAGAAAAGGACATTTAGATAGGAACTGCAGGCTACCCCCTTCACATAACTCTAAGGTCATTGATAATCCAAACAATGCAGATATTCCTTCTAAGGGTCACCATGCGTGCCTCGGAGTTTAATAGTCTTTAATGTTTGTCTAAACAGGTCTGGTACACTTGGAATTTATTTCAAATAATAACCTGTGAGTTCAAACTGTGATAATAATATTAAGTGGAGATCTCCTAGGAATCAGTTAATATTAGGATATTTCGGTGGATGAGAGGTGTAGCCCGGGCAATGACAAGGTTGCAGTCTACCTGTTAATTTCGAAACTGCATATTGGATACCTTAAATTATCACCTCTGAACATTGAAATTCCTATTGGTTGAAGAATCTGTGAAAAGAGTGAAGGTGTAGTTAAGAAATCACCTGTTTTACGTCCACACTCACAGAGAGCTATGTGTGTGTTTCTCTCCAGCAGAGAGACAGAGAGAAACCAAGCAGCAGGAGGGTTTCTCACAGGGACGAACTTAGAGCCTTGGGAGTCAAGGGGGCACTTTGTTATTAGTAGATAGCAATAAGATAATGAATAAAATAAAATACATAGATGAGACGGGAGAGAAGTATGATGCATGAATGGTGTTTTTAGACAGATTTATGTTAATGGAGTACTGATAATAATGATAGATGTTGAATACAGCATAAACAGGTTTATGGATGATAGAATTAATGGATAATAAAATTGAGACATAATAAAATTGCAGAATGAAAATATGTTGTAGTGGTGGAGAACGTGGCCATAGCAAAAGACAACATGCACATTTTAAAGTTGCTATATTCNCCCAGGAATGAGAGCTGGATCGCGAGCATACCGGAAGCTTCTCCAAACAACTCTAATTATCTCTAACCAGAACAAGAGTCAATGAGAAGCATTAGCTGCTCCACATAAAACTCATATGGTCTCTCCCTCGCATTTAAACGTCAGAAAATGTACAAAATTGAGTGTACCAAGTAATTATGAAGAGTTCACATTAAGCCAATGGTCATGATCGCTCTGGAAATAAGAATAGGAAATACTTAAAAATGAATCTGTATATGTGTCTGACAAATGGAAACTGTGGAGATCTTTTTTCCTGGGAAAGGGGGCAGAATTTATAAGATTTTTTCTTCATTCTGCTCCTTTTCATTCAAAGTTGAGTTTTTTTGTTAAGTATATCTTATGGAGTAGATGTTTTATTTGTTTTATTTTGAATTACATTAGGTCAATTAAAGGGAAAAATTCATATCTGAAGTTGTCTACAGAATACTGATTTTAATTCGACATGACAATCAGTGTGATATATGCTGGGATATCTACATGAAGCAGAGCCGTGTTTGTCTGGCCCATGGACAATGAGGCCGAGAGGGGAGGAAATCCCTTATCTTTCAAGGACTTTTTCCAACAATAAGGGAAGCTTGTGTGGCAGAATTCACACAGTCTTCCAGAGTAAAGGCAGGAAACATTACAGTTGTTTAGCTGGGCATTATAGAAACAATGGATACTGTAATTTTATAATCTCGAACATGTCCAGTTAACCACACCACGTCATAAAACCACAAATGTCAGTGACCACTGGCTCACGCACACACACACACACACACATTCCAAGGCCTACATGATTCCACTTTAAAAATGTTTCAGTCACACTGTCACGTTTCTTCTTGTATCAGAGCATTTAATGGTCAATAGTTAAATCTCAGGGTTATTTGTCTCTTTATATTTATTCTATGTAGACAGTTTAGGCTGCTCCAAGGTTGAACAGCTGGTTTATTCAGCCTGTTTATTATTTTGCCTCGACGTCTTGGTACAGAGCAGTTATACAATGGCTGGTGCCAAGGACGTCGTCCAGACTCAATGCAGCTCCCTCCTCTACCGTGGAAACAAATTTCTTAGAACTTTATTTATTTATACAAATGGATTATTTTCTGGTGGACAAAATTGGTGCAGAAAGATGCTTAAGTTGATAAATTTCTCTGGTTGCACACCTTTGAACTATGGCAGAATCGCAGCATGGGAACGCCCCGTGACAAGCATTTTGTCTCCAGGGGAAACTCTTTTGCTGACCGGAGTGCAAAGCTTGCAGCTCAAGGGCTCCCTCTGCCGGAGACTTCATTTTACTGCTCTGAGACCCTGGCACACGAGATCCTGCTTGACGGGTGATAGTTGATAAACACGTCTTTCCACACTGTAAACTTTTCTTCTTTTGCTAAAGACTATTATCGGTAATGTTTGATTTGTACCCATTTCACACCATACACATGGATTTCATTGAATTGTCACAGATGCATGGAGTGAGATGCATTATCCAAATGGCCGGAAATTTTTTTTTCTTTCTACTTATGGAATTCCTTCTGTTATCGGGTCAGACAATGGTCAAAAAATGGAACATATTATTGTTAATGAGGTGATGACTAGATGACGGACAAAATACCTTGGCCGACTGGATGGTTGAAATTTTTTCTGAGGAAACAAGTCAAAGAATGCAATAATCTGCCAGGACCCTCTTGTGCTTTCTCGCCCACACAGGTCGTGAAACCAGGAAATTGGGTCCTGATCGAAATGCTTAAACGAGACAACTGGA
>SSNS01001052.1:0-61164 GCA_006937985.1 Aphyosemion australe
CAGAAGGTCAGAAACCACGTTTCAGGAACTGGCTTTTATTTTGAAAAGGTTCACTTCCGCCGTTACCGTAAGTTAAAATGGATATAAAGTATTAGTAGATTACTTTATTAGTTCATTTTTAACGATCTTTATTTAAATTATCAGTCAGAAAGCATGTTTCAACGACTGGCTTTTATTTTGAAAAGGTTTGCTAGCGCTGTTACCGTAAAACTTGGTATACGTGCGCCTCGAAAATCGAGTGAGGGCTCACTTTACCGTCGATTTCCGAGTGGAGGCTGGCTTTACCCCAGTTGCTGTCGATACCTTCCTCCTCCTCCTCCTCGCGACTCTTCCATAACAGATGCTCGCGCGGATGAGTTGGTGCTGCTTTCACTGACCGTCGGAAAATTTTCAAGAACGCAAAGGCAGCAGTTCCTGTTTATGAAGCGGGTGGCTATTGCAGTTATGGGTTATTAATATCTATTCATAGTTTAAACTGACTTATTTTATATTGGTTTTGAGATTTTTATTGTCAAACTGTGCGACACTTTATTTCAGTGAAATAGGCTTTTTTATAAATTGTTAAAAGCTATTATATTTCTGTATTATTATTTGCTTTCTATTTGTTGCTGATGTCAGTCTTATTTTACTGACTTCACTTTCATTTGCGCTTACACACATGCTCACCCAACAGTACTTCTTTTTCTTGTTTCTATTCTCACTAATGTACTATTGCTATGTATTTTGTAAGGCTGTCTAAAATCATAAAAAGAACATTTAATGCCACAAGAAAAAAGTAATACAATCTTAGAAAATGAAAGTGTGTTAAAAACCAGATTTGAATGGAACATGTTTTTCTAGGATTTGGTTTTGATCATTTCTGTTGGGATGTAAAAGTCCCCTGCAGGATCACAGGATAAGTTTAAGTAACTTTTTATGTTGAGCTTTTTGTGCTACATAGCCTCTCATCTTGTTTGCTAATAAAAGTTAGATATTAATGAAAGTAACCAGGGCAGAACAGCACACATCTTTCCCAGAAGTTAAACAGACACACATATGAATTTAGGGTTTATTATTGTCACCATAACAATAATGTGAATCTCTCTTTATTTTGACCATCAATTCAATCATAATTGTTCTTTTATCACAGGCAATAGTTATAATAGTGCACTTTTTATATTTAAATTATGATACAGACATTTCATTTTTTAAAACACCTTATTCTACTGACCCTTATGAATGGAGAATAGTTTACAATCTTAGCCAGAGTTGGATCAATGAATGTGAAGGTGATGTGAAAGATGAGACTGATGATGGTTTGTGTGTGTGTGTGTGTGTGTGTGTGTGTGTGCAGACAGTGAGGCAAACATCTTTGTACATATTTTCCTGTGATGATGGCTACACAACAGAGGTGAAGAGGCAGACGCACGGTTTAAAGTGACAATGCATAAAAGCAAAAGACAAAGCGAGTTAGCAAGCACTGAGCGCGTTGTGGGAGAAAAGAAGTGCCTGTTAGGGTTTGGCTTTGATAGTTAGGTTTAGGCTAAATCACTGCAAAGAGTCGGCTCAAAATGTATCAGCTGCTAAGTTAACGCTCAGACTGTAATAACCAGATACACACAATAGTCCCTATAGACAGAAGATCTGGTTATAACATCAGAGGGAAATAATAAGGAAAGTAACTCCAAAACAATTCTTGGATCTATAAATGGTCGATTTTGTTAGCTTAATGGCTATTTTGTAAACCAATATCATACAATAAAAAATGCTTTTAAATAAATAAATAAATACATTAAAAACACTGTAAAATATGGCAGAAACACAAACATGATAAGCAGACCTGTAGCACTGTGCGTCTCTGAGAACATCCTGCACGTTAGTTGCATATTGTGCTGTATGGAAGACTGGTGAAGAACACTGACTGGTCTGACGGAGAGGTGGAGTAATGTCCGCAGATGTCCGAGCTGCTACGTCAGCTTCCACAATGGTGCGACACTCAGCAATGAGCGCGGAGAGGGTGAAGTGATGGGACTACTTGGCTTGTCAGTGAACTCTGAAATGAGGACCACACAGGCTCTGAACACACTTGATTCCCCAATTTTTTTCTTTTTTTGAAAACTTGCTCAACAAGTCCAGCGTCGTAAAAATGTCCATTGATGACTTTCCTCTTCGTGTGTTTTTTTTTCTCTTCCAAGTCAGCATGTGAATACTATGACAACAGGAGACGAGCTTGACAAGAGAGATGGATGCTGTTTGATCCAAAGGTCAGTCTCTGTCAGTCTGGACACAAACAGCTCAGATTAGGCTCATGGAAATATTCACGCATAGTGTTTTTTTTTATTTCTGTCATAGAGTAATGTTCATATTTCTAGTCAAACCAAAACACATCTTCAGAGCAACGAGGGTCCGACGCAAAGTCCCCACTGCATCACTTCGTATTGTCTCCGATAAAACGGAAATAGAAAAGAACCCAAACGTCTGCCAGCAGGCAGCGTTCAAACATCACGGACTGTTTCAGCTGCTGTCTTCACCGATGCCACTGTGCTACTTACATACTCAAAAAGAAATATGTAAACAGAACAAAAACAAAAGCTAAATAAAAAAGTATTTTCACATTCATTTACCTAGCTTACTTGTTGGCTTCCTTCACCTGTGGAGAAAGAAGCCGCTGCTGGAATTCCAGGATGGGAAAAATGGTCCTTTTTGTTCAACTCACCGCTACTCACTCGCTAATTCTTTAGAAGTTCTATTTTTTAAGAGTTCTTCTGCTGAGATGCATTTACACTTCTTTCACATTGCTTTATAGAGATATGAGCGCAATGATTAAAACGTAACTTTGAAAACCATCACAAGACTGCTACTGGTTTTTGGTGTCAGATACTGGAATACGAGGAGATGAAAGAGCCTAGCTGGTCTTGTCAGCATCTTTTAGCAGGCTGGTTTGCTAACTGGCATGCACGTCAGCACTTTAAAATTCCTAGCTGGATCTGTGAAGCTTTGTCAATGATGGATGGATGGATGGATGGATGGATGGATGGATGGATGGATACTGAACAGCTCGTTCACATATTATTTTCTCAAATTAAAGGGTGGTTCCTCAGCATTTCTTTCTCAATTGAGAGTAGGAATCCTGGTGATCGGAAAGGTCAAGATGGTGTGAAGTTGGCAAAAAAATGCAAGACGGGGGAAAAAAATCCTTGTTGGGGTCAATCACTTTCAATAACAAAGTCAAGGAAGAATAGGAGTATCTCATGCCTTCCAGGGATACTTGTAGATGAAGTTGTTCTGTCTCTGTTCAGGGTGTCACTCAAGCATCCTGCAGCGTGTTCTCGTTTGCTATCCTATGGTTGGGATTGGGTTCCGTTAGAAGAGAGCAGGCGGGTTCTCTCTTTCGCCGAGCCTCTGCGTTGCAGGACTCCTCCGCTGCCTCCTATGCCTCCACCATCTGCTCGGTCACCCCACTCGCACCTGTCGCCCCCACCCTCAGAGCGCCTCGAGTTTTGGCGGGTGGGGGTCCCATGGGGCCGGCCGTTCTTCTCATCTGGGAAGGGATCAAAAGACGAGAACAGAAAAGTCACTTTATGTGTATGCATGCTACACTCTTGGGTCAGGGCCATGGAGAAGCTACACTAGTGGCTGCAGAGCTGCCGTGTTTATCTTTGAATGTTGGAATTATTTTACAAAACTTACAATTCTAAATAAAATCTTGATAATTTTTCTGCTTAAGGGATTTCTACTAGGACTTCTGCCACTTTTAAGCATGTGGTAGGTAAAAAACAGCTAAATGAATACCCTGCTTAATAAAGAGATGCCAGCAGGTGATTTCTGCTACTACTAATGTCCCTATAACACTTTTATTTCAATAACTTGTAATGATTTAGGTCCACCGATTCTAAGCTTACACCTCCTCCTCCCAGGAAACATTTCTTTTCTTCATTTAAAAGAGAACTTCCTCCCATCCATCACTGCAAGCCAGATCGTGCTCCAGCAGACCAGTAAGGCGTGGACACAGTAATGAAGGCGAGTTCGCTGCATTTCAATAAATCTCACTGTGAAGGAGCATTGCTGAACAGCAGGAATTAAACAGTTAGCTGTCAGGTTACCAAGAGCTTTTACAAGTTTTATTTTTGTAGCTGGACAATGTACGAGTCAGCTAACGCTGCTGCCAAAAGCTGCGTCTGATGTCATCGGCTTTGTTGCTGCCAACGTTCAAACACAACTCATGACAATGAGACAGATTCCTGGTGATTTCAGCCACGACACACGTCTAACTTTCTAACAGCTATGAATAAAGACAGAAATTATTCTACTGTTGCAATTATTTTCTTCCTGCATTTATGCACTGAAGTGTGTGTCATTCTAGAGACATCTGTAGAGAACACAATCATCTAAATATGATATATCAAATCATCTGAAACTGCCCCAATCCAACACAAATGGTTTATTTCTTAATCTTATGAAGCAAATATTATAAAAAATAAACTTTGAAAGAAATAAATAAGTATAAAAATAATAATAAAACATGTTAATCCTGATAAATCTCCCATGACTGAATAAAGCTGCCCTTGTGTGCATCTAAATCAATAAAGTCGAAGGTGAAGTGTGTTTATTTTTACTCCAGTCAATAAGCAGATAGGTGTGTGTAAGCAGTCTCACCACATAGGGCTTGCACCAGCGGCTGATCATGGGAGCTGAGAAGCTGAGCTTGAATCGTTTCCACCACTCGTCTGAACCTGCGACTCGGGCCTGCAGGTGCACCATCGTACACACGTGGAGGTTAGTGCAGGTAAAACATACAGAACAAGTGATTTTACAAACCCTTCAGAATCACAAATCCTGAAAGAAAAATCTGAGATGCTTCATTTTCTGGCTTGGAAAAAACAGACAAAAATCTAATAAATTTGGTGTAACTATGAGGGTTTTTTTAGATGTTGCATCAGGCTCACATTTATGAAACATGATCCCAACAGGAAATCTGGAACAATGGAAGAGTTTATCAAACTCGTCTGAGAAGGTCATTCAACACCAGGTGTGTCAAAAACCTAGTTTACCGCTCGTCTCTGTCTAAAATCTAAAATCTGGAGTACAAAGAAAAAACAAAAATAAATGTGGAACAAGAACAACATGAAGGAAATAAAATAAACTAAAAGAAAACATCTAAGGTAGAAATAGGAGGCCTTGTTTGTAATAAACTATAAGAAATAAACTTTTTGTTTCTAAAAAGTGGTCATTTAAGCAACTTGAAGTTTCTCATTCAGTCCAGCTAATCTTACCAAAAAGTGTTTGTAAATCAGACACAATTTCAGAAAAGGAACATCCGAGTCCGTCCCACAGATTCATGTTTCCCAGTAGGGAGAAATCGATATATCGGGCCGATATTTATTTATTTTTTTTAGATATCGGCTGATATTCCTCATAGGTAGAGCCAATTTAAAGTCAGGCACATCCACGGGCAGCCTGGTGATGCTGCAGATATGAGGTCATATGATGGAACACTCTGAGATTCCAGCCGTTTGCCTTCACAACTTTAATGACTCTGTGCCGCCCACGTGAGCATAATGATGTGTTGACGCCATCTAATTAGCAATCATAATATTTTTTTTAACCGGACAAGAAAAAATGACAGGAATTATTGTGAAAGGTATGATACGGCCCACCCATAGATCTACGTGACATTTTAACATGCAAACGAGATGGAAAACGTCTAGATATCAGCCGTGATAATCGTCCCAAAAATCCAGACACACATATTTGCCATCGAGCTGAACATCACCTCTATATACTGGCATCGGTATCAGCAATAGAAAAAGGCATATGGGTCGATCTAGTCTCCAGCATCCATGACTAAAACAACCCAACCTAGCAGTCATAAGAGAGACTCAAAAAATCTTAAATGAAAAAAAAAATGGTTTCATTGTCATTCCAAAGCCTGCCACTCTTGCCTGATATGAGAGTGAACGTCACGCTGTAGATTCCCGTCTCCCTCCTGCCCTCCCTCTCTGTCCTCTCCCTGTCCCGTTCCCTCTCGCCCTCCGAGAAGGCGATGTCCACCTGGAACTTGACGGGCTTCTGGAAGACGGAGGGACCGCCGGAGGACTTGTACTCGGCCCGGAAGCTTGTCTGAGAGAGGACGCTGTGGCTGAGAGATGGGATCTGCGTGGTGGGGAGACAGAGAAGAAGCAGAGAGACCGACAGACTTACGAGGCGGGAGAGGTACGGGGGCCAACGTGAGCATAGGGAGACAAAGGGTGAGGGTGAGGACAGGAGAGAGAAAGAGTGAGCTGTTGGTGAAAGCAAAGTGACCCATCCAGGTGCCACAAGTGAGTAAGATCAAACAAAGGAATAAATACAGAGAAAACTGAAATAATGAAAGTTATGAGGTGCTCAGTATGAGAGTGCACGTGAATTCCTTCCCCACAGGCTTTATACAAACAAAAGCTGGACAGGGAGCAGCGTGAGACGGACCACATCGGATACTCACTGACAGGAAAGCGTGGACGATGTCAGCTTTGACTGAACTCAGAGGTTTGTCTCTGATCACCACGAAGATCTGCTCCTCTTTCTCCAAACCGATGAAATTCCCAAACCAGGACTTCTTAGCCAGCCTTGTACACAGATAAAAGACACAGAGAGGTTAGGGGACGTCTAGGGAGGACACCTCAGCCACAGCAAACCTCCAGACTGTGACTTACTCAGGGCTGGACTCTGGTGTTAGACTGGACATGTCTTCTGATGTCGGAACTGGGAGAGGAAAACCAGTTAAGTTTGTCTGGATCTGTATCGCTGTACACACACACACACACAAACACACACACACACACACACACACACACACACACATACACACACACACACAAACCTAAACGCACCTTGTAGCTTACGCCGATGGAACCGGGGCGAGCCCAGCAGGTTGTTCTTAAAAGAATTGAGTCGAGTCCTCCAGTGGGCGGGGCTGCTGGCCCCCATGCCACTGCCCCCTCCGGGGCTGGAGGGTGGGGTCAGCGACAGCGAGCCCACCCCTCCCCCTCCCTCCGCCCGCGAAGAGGACGAGGATGAGGAAGAGGAGGGCGGGGTAGAGGAGGGGTGGTGAGGGTGGTGGACAGGAGTGCCCAAGGGCGTGGGTAACGGAGAGCCCTGGGGGGTGACCTGCGGCACAGAGTTTGGGTAGAAGCTCTTAGTCACTGACTTCAGGACAGACGACGAAGGGAAGAAGAAGCGAGGGATGGGTGACAGGAGAGGGGAAGGAGAGGGGGAGTGGGGGGATGGGTTGTGCAGAGGCAGGGATTTGATGGGCTGCAGGTGGGGTCTCTCGGTGGGTCCTTTGGTGGGCAGGGTCTGGGTCTTTGGGTTGGCCGGTGCTTTGGGCTTGTCTTGAGACCGCGCTGAGCGAGGAGTGGTGGTGCTCCCCGGTTTGGTCTCCTTTGTGAGGGGGGAGGCAGTGGCACAGGTGACGTCTGATTGGCTGAAAGTGAAGACGGGGCTCTGATAGGACTGGGGGAGTGGGGTTTGGAGGAGTGGGTTTTGGAGGAGTGGGGGGGTGAGAGACATGGAAAACAAGAAAGAGAAGGGATGGAAAATGAAGAAAGGATGGAAATGAATATCATGCTTAATGACAGAAGAGTGCATTTTTTGAACAGTGAAGATGCCAAATGCAGTTGTACACGTGTTGATTATGAAAGCTTTCGTTTTGGCTGTTTTAGAAGTGCTCGTAGCAGCGGTGGAGACGGGGTTAAAGCCAGGATGCAAAGACAGCAACAGTGGCAGTGACAACATTACTGAGGAGCAGGAGCACACATTCATTCTTTATTATGGAAGCGACTGGCTCCAACTGAATAGGTCTGTTGTTTTCTCTGTAGGACTAGTACATGATGCACAAGGAGGACAGAAGTGGTTAAAACGGAAAAACAATGGGTGAGAATTTAGAACTAGAGTCATGATGACTTGAGACACTGATGCATGGACAGTTTATAGATCATTTACAACATTTTACAGCAGAATTACACAGGCCGAGATTTGTAAAAATATATAGAAACATATGTTCATAAAAACGGATCTGACGTACATAGAATTATTCTGCTACAAAATATAAACAACAATATTGTTATAGACAGAAAATAAAACCTGGTTAATGTCAACATCTCAAGATCCAAACAGTAGCTGGAGACTATTTTATTGTGCTTTATGGCTAAAGGTGTGTGCTCACCCTGGGGCTGCTGAGAGGACTGGAGGAGAGGCCACTGGACGCTCCGCTGACTGAGCGAGACCTGATAAAGATACCACGAGTTAATCGTTACCAAGGAAACCTTTACAGACAGAATTCTTGACCTCTGGCAGAGATCAGAGAGTTTGTCACGTTTACAAGGATGAATACAACACGGTACCTCTGGCTGTGTGCAGCTGTGTCCAGGGCCCTGCGAGGCGGCGTAGGAGACCCCTGCTCGGTGACGCTCAGCACCTCCAGACTTTTCCTCTCAGGGCGACAGCGGCCATGACGCGTCAGCATTGGAGAGTCAACACGTTTTCTAGGAGGGTCCGCTACAGAGGAGCAACGACAAAGAGTTTAGCCCCACTGCTTCTTACAGAGAACGATGGTAGAGTTTCATGTTGTCGTCATGTTTGGAAAAGTTGACATGATCACAGCAGTTTTCCCTCAGGCCACTCACTCACTGTGACAAACGTTGGTTCCTAAAAATGGCTGCCCTCTCCCTCTTTTGTCCCATAAGAAAAAAACTTAGTAACATTTAGCTCACTTTCCAGACTCAAAGAAGTGCTTCCTACAGACAAAAGCTGGAAATAGTGGTTTCCATCCCATGAATGGATCCATCCTGCCTCCTTATACTCACCCACATCATTGCGTTGAGGCAAATCCTCATCTTCATAACTGGGGTAGCGCTCCTTCCTGTCCAGCAGTAGGTAATAGATCATCTTCTCCTGGTTTTCTCTGAAAAATCGAGAATAAAAGCTAATAAAAGCCAGAATTATAGAAGACAAAGAAAACAAACTTGTCAAAATGACAAGGAGCAGTCAGTATTTAAGATAAATGTTGTTACTACACTTCATCTGTTTTCCTAAACATGGAGCCACATATTCATGTGTATAATTTGACAGATATTTAGATGCTTTCATGCAAAAAAGGGAAAAGATTAAAGCTTTATTACAGAGGAAGAACCCTGATGATATATTTAAATCCACTGAAAGGACAGAACAGGTGGAACAGCCAGTAAAGTCCAAGGTAATTACCTCCTGTTGTTATAATTATTCTAGTTTTTATTTAGCAGCTGGGTCCTCCAAAGGCTAAATATGTTTGATCAAGTAAAAAAAAACACATGTCCACACAATTTCCTTTTATTAATAAAGTACACTGTGTTCCACGTGTCTCTCAGCTTTAAAGAACATAAACAAACTTAATCGCCACGTTCGGAGATCTTACTCTTCACATTGCAAATCCCGTGTGAGCTTGACTCGGTCTCGGAAACATCCCAGCGAGTGCATGCTGTCCAACACATCTGGGTCCAGCTCAGTCAGGGACGAGATTCGTCTCACACACACTCTTCTGGGAGGAGGCTGCTCGGGACACGGCTCGTTACGACCGCCCCTATAAGCCACACACACACGGTCATTTGTAGGGATAAATATGGTGCAGCATCACTCCACAGCAGTCAAGGAATTTACTAAAAAAGTAAGAATGTATACTCACTGATACCAGGAGTGTTTCTGGATGGCCTCTAGCTGTAAGAGGTGACAGGGCAGATGGGGCCATTAGTTTCTACAGTCTGTTCACAGCCAGATGGCCATAGAGCTGTGATGTGCAAACACTTCACACTCAATCTTTTTATTTTCTTTCCTTTTTTTATTTTTTACTTCTGCACATTTCATCAGCTCTGAATATTAAGTGCCAGGATGAGAAACTACAAGTATTTTTATTACTTGTTAGAATGTAAAAGAAAAAAAAGCTGTTTAAACTTTATTGATCTAGATTTAAATGTGAAACCCTCCTGCAAGTGTCTGAAATGCAACTCTGATTTTATTTAGAATTAAAAATCTAAATTCAGGATTAACAAACACGGAGACACAGATAAAAACATGATCTTTGGCAGTGGGTCATAAAAATATTGAACAGCATCTGGATGAAATTATATTAATAAAGACCAAGTTCACTCATTTATTCAACCCATTTGCAGTGGTCTCTAGTGCAAATTAATGTCTTGTGAGTTAATCTCTTAGGGAAAAAAGCTCTGGCGCTCCTGTTTCAGGCACAAGAATTTAGTTGAAGGAGAGGGGAGCAGAAAACTGCAGAATTTAGAGTTTTACTTATTATTATTTCCTGATATTCTGACAGCTCGCCTGTGATTGGCTAACAGATATGCTACTCTTCCACTGAATCCGTTCGCTCTGCAGCAATGATGACCACAAATAACATATGCTAACGGTTAGCTTCTACTAGCGGACACGTGCTCTGCTCTCTCCTGGACACTAAACCAACAACAGCCTTCCCCGTCGTGAGCCAGGATGGGTGAGTATATAAATGCTAATTTTCAGTGTGACGTAGATCTAAGTGGCTTTTTCTAATCTGAGAGTTTCCTCGTCTATTTTCTATTGGCGGCTAATGAAGGAAATAGGGGTAGAGGACTATTTTTACATTCGGCCTGCATGTGAAGCTCAGCGTGATTGATCGTATAGGAAAAATAAAAAGTAAAAAAGCGTTTCTCTGTGAACTTGCTCTTTAATAACGAGAATCGGATCAGTCACATACCGTTAGCCTCTTCTCAGGGTTGACCTCAATCATGCCTTTGAGCAGTGATTGGCAGTCTGGGGGGATGAAGTGGGGCATGTGGAACACCCCGCTCTTCACCTTTTCCAGGAGCTGGCGTAAATTGTCATGGTCAAAAGGCAGGGCACCCTGTGGGGGAAACGGGGGAGGAAATATTAACAAAGTCGGCTAAAGAGCAAAACTGAAAGCATAAGCCAAGGACTGACCACCAGCAGAGCAAAAAGGATGACCCCACAGCTCCACACATCTGCTCTCCGCCCGTCGTATTTCTCCCCCTGACAACGAAGAAAAGACAAAAGAGTCTCTAAATAATTGCTGACACTCACAGAGCTCCTTTACACAGATTTAAGGGGTTACACAAGATTAAACCCGACTATATTTCCGTCAAAAGAAATGCTGTAATCCATTCTAATCCCTGCACTTAGTCTTTCTCAGTCAATATTTCATTAATAGAACTGGATAATCTTCTGAGTGCTGGGTGCGATTAAGGTTCACCGTGACTGGAGATCATAAAACAACACAAGTTACAGATTTAATACCCGTTTGAGCCTTTTTACATTCGTCTCTATTGATTTTAACATCATCGCTGTCGTCGATCGGTGCTCAGCTCCAGCAGCTATGTATTTGCTTCTGAATTAATAATTAATGCAAATCATTCACTCAGTTTTATTAGAGGTATGGTCCATATGACTCACCCGTATGACTTCAGGACAGGCATAGTGTGGTGACCTGAAATCAAAAGCAATGACACAATAATAGGCCTATGAATATGGAGGTTTAAGCAGAGGCAGCATTAAGTTTAAAACTATGATAAAAGTGTTTTTAGTGTCCGTGGCAAACAGGAAGATCCATTTATGCAGAAAGTGTGACATTAAAAGATCTCATTTCCATTGCAAGTTACTGAATATGTAATGAAAAACCCTATTTTTAAGCATGAACACACTATTTCTGATGTTGTGCTTGTTCTTACCCACAGCTGGTCTCTAACAGACTGTCCCCCACCTGTAGGGAGGCCATACCAAAGTCAGCAATACGAATGTTGTTCTTCTCATCCAGCAGCAAGTTCTCCGGCTTCAGGTCTCTGTGACTGAACACAAACACATTCATGCACTTTTATTACAATAAAATTCTAAAACTAAAAGCAACAAGATCACATCCGTTTTATCCCAAATCTTTATTATTTATCTGAGAAGGCTTATTAGATTAGCAGTTCACAGGAGGAGACCAATCCATCATACTGCATATGGCCAAGCCCCCCCATCTAAGAAACACTTCTCCCTGTGAGAACCAACCAGATGGAATGACTGTGGCAGAAATCCAGAGCAGAGATGATCTGCCGGAAGAACTTCCTGGCCTCTTTGGGGGTTAACCGGCCCTTCTTCACCAGATAGTCAAAGAGCTCTCCCCCTGACACATGCTCCAACACCAGGTACCTGTGGGCAAACAAGCACAACACACTCTAAATCCGAAACTTTTCACCTCCTGACCCTCAAAATAAAACCACCCCACATACCCCTCACTGGCTGAGCTACACGGACGTTGCTGAAAAGCTAAATAAATAATCATAAATTTAAATCACATTCATTTTACTACTTATATCCATTCATGGTGATTATTATTTACTTTTTTATCAACTGCAGTAAAAATATAATTAATTTTTTTTTATCAGGTAATCATCTGTAACTCTGTGTTTCCTGACCCACAGTGGGGTACTCACACTAGTTTTGGATGATAGGACCACAACAATAAAACCTAGCCTAGCACACTCATAACAATGACATCACTGGCATTTTGTTTTCTAGTCTAATAAAAATGACCTCACTAGCAACTGCTCTACTTAAATGCATGTCAGTTTAAATTCCAGCACTACTTTAGGCACTGTAAAGCAGGAAAATTGTTCAATTGTGCTTTTTTTATACTAAAATGAACAAAAACCATCTGCTTAAACATTTTTGATGTCCTTTTCAGACTCTTCTGAATATTTCTTTAGTTTCTCCAGATCTTTACTTCCTAGTTTAAAATTTTCTACATTATCTGAATTCTTGTAGTAGCTAAATCTTGACTTAAATCCACATTTAAAGGATTTATTGGACACCTCTAAACATATTTTATGTTTCATTTCTGAACCCCAACACAGACTACGTTCTCTTTCAGGCAAATTAGTTTTGACAGCATCAACATTAAAACGAGGATTCTAGTAAAGACAGGAAGAGATATTTTTATCCATCAAATTCCACAGATTCTGCTAGAAAGCATGCAGGAGCACAAGGCTCCTCTGGAAGCTGAAGGAACTCACAGATATTTGTTATTCTCATAAACATCATGCAGCTTCAACACATGCGGATGCTCAATGAGTTTCAGAATGGCAATCTCCCTCTCAACCTAGTCAGAAGAGAAGAATATAAAGACAGAGTAACAAAGGTGTTAAAGCAGCAGCAGCACACACAAGCCAGTCAGTGACATTTGTGAAGCATCAGAACTGATGTTAAGAGCTGACAGATCTAGAAAACAGGGAACAGTTTGATTAGAGCTGATCACAGCCGGTCCGGCTGTATGTAAAATTAGCTTTGGAGTCATCACCGTGAACAAACACCTCACAGACGTCACACTGTACCTTCATCAGGACTGACTCAGACAGCTTCTCTCTGTTGACTATTTTGATCGCTACCTTCTGACCCGTAATGCAATGGATCCCGAGTTTGACCAGTCCTGAAAGACAAAAACAATAGAAAATAACCAAACATGAAGCGTGTGTGATTGGATTTGTATCTCTTTAAAGGAAGGAAATTGAGTTTCTGTATTTGTTGACTAAAAACCCACCTGTCTGTCCCTTCCCCAGAGTCTTTTCCAGTCGATAGGGCCCAACATATTGAGCAGACTGACTCAGAGACAGTTCCTTACTCATACTGCTCCTACTGACTACACTATAATAACTAATACTGCACTGGGATTATTGCGATTACAGTGATATTGTACAGCTTCTACAGAAAAAGATGCTAAACTTAAAGGGAACTTCTTTATTTCAGGTGAAACACTGTTAATATAAGGCTGCTAACATGTAACATGACAAAATGGTGGAGTTAATGTTGTTTATCTAATCTGAGCTAAATATCTGAGCTAACATGGCATTAATACTTAACTAAACAGCTAGTGCTGATGACAGTATGTCCTACAGCTGTTCTGAATTAATACCCACCCCTGCCTTACGTTTAAACACTGACAATGTTCTGAAGGCAAACTAATAAGTTTCACTTATATACATGAGCTAATTGTGACGATAACTGTAAAAACGCACAGGCAGCTTCTGAGTTCGGCTGCGATGCTAGTTGCTGTTAGCGTTTACTACCAAAACGTCCCAGAATGCGTTTGCCCTGAAGAATAAATGGAGGTTGTTTTCTGCGTCGGGCCTATTTTACAGGTGTAACATGTTATTTTAGCCTCGCCGCCGCTCTCCCACACAGCAGCGAGGCTAGCTTTTAGCTTCAACGCCTCGACCAACGGCCGTCTCGCGCCTGTCAAAAGAACCGCTTCAAGTTTGCGGGCGTCGTTAAATGGTCACTTTTATCAAACGGCCGCCACATTCTCACGGTATCACGAGCTGCAACGCGTATTCCTCGCCAAACAAGCATCCTTTAGCGTATAGTCCACCCCCTCCCTGCCTCTGCCAGTCTCTGCCTCGCTACATCACTGCAAGTAGCGGATCACAGCATCTTCTTCTTCTCTCCTTTGGCGTGTCCCTGCTCTGTCATCGGCGGACGCACAGGTGAAACAGCACAAACCAGCCGCCTCGTCCTCCTCCTCACTTCTGATTACAGTTCACGCAGGACAGAAAAAAGAGGGCCCGCTTGGATGATACTCCGTTTTCTTGCCGTAAATCGATATTTTCTCTCTCCTCTTCCTTCCTTCGCCCCACTCGCATCAGCATCCGGGTCTCACTCCCCTCTCCATCCTCCCTGCTCCTGCCTCCTCCTCCTCGCTCTCCTCTAAACACGCTTATCTCTGCATTCACCTCACTACCTGCCACGCTGTGGGCTCCGTGGGCCGCAGCGGACACCTCCCTCTCTGATTTGATGAAAAACGTTTGTTTAAAAAAGAGCTGCAGATGTGACGCTGCCTGCTGGTGAGGGGAGCTGTGCTGTCACAATAACTGGGTAGGCCTGCGGGGACTTAATACAAATAAAGATGAATTTCATAGCTTAGATTCAACAACTGCAATGCTTCAAGTCAAAATATTTAATATGAAATGACCAATCAATGTAATAATGCCACAATAATTCAGGTCTATTTTTTGGGATGGCAATTTTACAACTTAAAAAAATTCAAAGGAATTTCGAAGGTTGCAGCAGATGCAGCGACTACCAAAAATTCCAACTTCATCCTGTAATAATCAAAGCTAAAATGGATTTCTCTAAGTTCTTCAAAAACGAAGATGAAAAGAAATGTTGAAGCTATTAATAGTGACTCATTGGGATCACCATGGTAACCACATACACTTACAGCAAATGTAATTAAAGGCAGAGAGGAGGAGTGCAGACTAAAAAGCTATGAGACACATTTAATACAAAAGGAGACTCTAATGGTCAAATGTGTGGCTTTTCAATTTTTATATGGTTTATAATGTTTAATTAGGAGATATTTTGACGGCACGACACTGGGTTTATGTTTACATCTACCAGCCACTAGAGGGCACCATTGCAGGTTTCCAAATACGGTCAACAGTTCGCCTGGCACAGTGAAGCTGGCACTGTGGAAAATGGACTCGGCAAGTCAAGCAGCTGCTTCTGAGCCCAGAAGATGTCGTTATCCTTCTCAGAAGAGGAGCGAGCATAAAAGATCTAAAACCAGAGCGAGTTTAGCACTGGACATGGTGCTGGCTGGTCACTTCACGTATCGGCAGCAAACCTGGCATCCCGATGGCTGGAAACTTGTTCTGTTGTTGCAACTACAACCTCCACACACTAGATGTCGCTTTGGTTTTCGTGTTCCATATTCAACCTTTAAGTTTGGGCTGCAAACCTCCAAAACGGATTTTTACTTGTTTAACCAAATTCCCCTTGTCTAGGAAGCAGTTTCAGGCAGTTTCTTGTAAATCCTGACTACTTTGTGCAACATAGGCTACCTCTACCAGACAGAAGTCATTGTTCCTAATTGAACTGCAGTTTGATTCATAATTTGCATTTTAAGGTTTTTCTTTTTCAAAGTTGCAGGGAATGAAAATGGACAAAAAACTGTAACAAAATTGCAAAAACATGTAGGCTATTTTTCATTACCTTTGGTAAATAGTGACCAGTAAAACTTGTGTTCACATGTGACAATTTCACCAAGACTCAAATGAATTAAAATTGTGGATTATTGTCAGAAATTAGCATCAAAGCACGTCTAGCCTTAAAGCATCTACGGAGTATCAGGATTAGTACCTTCATCATAAACCTGCCACATCCAGTGCTTTACAAGTCTACTGCCCTCTAGTGGAGGATTTGCATGTGGCAAGAGACAATTATTATTATTATTATTATTATTATTATTATTATTATATAAGTGTTTTATTAACATTAGACAATAAATAGGTCATTTAAAAATATTTTTAAATGATTATAGTTTCATATTTCAGGCATTAAATGGTTAAAAATACAGTACAACAAGCAGAAATGCTAAAAAAAGTGTGTCTGCACAAACCTGCTCGACTATGAGCAAAGACAATGATGATGAGTCACAAAAATAATACAAAGGTGACAGTTTTACCCATAGCTAAAGTGGGACATTGGAATGTATCATCTCTAAAGTGCATTGAAAAATCTCTAAAATCTCAAATTGAAATGTTGCGTGTGGGTGGATAATTCCCCCAAAGCTCATCTTCATCTGCGCTTGGCTGGTCGATTTTCATACAGCCAAAAGGGATTTGTCCTAAATCACAAAACAGAAATAGAATGAGGGAGGAAACACCTATTTAACTACTTTTTTATCTGGTTTTGACATGAAAATAACCTGCCTTTGTTACAAACATCACGAGAGGCATTAACAGAAATAATAACATTTATCTGTCAACAATTAAGGTTTAAAAGGCAACCAATAACAGAAAAGACAAAGTGCTTTCAACAGAGAACTCTCAAAATAAAACCCAGATTTTTCATGTCATCTCTCTGTGTGATCCAACTTTCTCATAATCTCTACATCCATTGATGCAGCTTAGGCTGAAAAAGAAAAGTAAAGTTACACTGCTCGATTCAGGTTCTAAAGCAAAGATTAAGAAGAGATTAACGAGATCTTCTTAACTCCATTAAGTGTAACTATCCAAGCTGCTCCCAGCCAGAGCACAGGCTCCAGCTCTGGACCAACAGCAACATTTGCTTTTATTCTGTTTCACTCACAAAAATCCACTGAAGTTTATCTGTTTTATTCAATGTAAACAATTGTTGCACAAAACAGAAATATAAAACCAATTTTCTAAAGTATCAGAAGGGCCGTTTTCAGATTTCAGCCCAGTGGGACGAGTAAAGCATCAGGGATGAGAGCTAGAAGAGAAAATGAGTGAAACACTGTATTTATTTATTTATTTACTTAAAAGGCACCAAACAATAGATTTTTCTTATAATGTTAAAAACTATCACAGAATGCAAATATCAAGAGATTCTTGGAATCTGCAGTTGATCCAAAAGGAAAATAACCAATGGGATAAACTGCATAACTTTCAGAAACGTGCAATCATTTGAATTTGCAGAACACATTCAACAGAGAAAAAAGATAAAATCTCTGAAAAAGAAATGAAAAATAATTATTTGAATAGTTTGTTGTGACAAAGGCTAACTCACATTTTAAATAGGCGTTCTATTAAACACCGTCAGAGAGAGTTTTTATGCAGGCCTGGAACGCATCCATCAGATCTCTGCAGCTCTCCACCGTCTTATCTCTGACACTGCAACAGACCCAAGCACACATTTTATTATTTAGGCATTTAATTAATGACAAAAATGAACTGCTTTCATTTGAAGACATGAAACAAATCACTTTGAGGAATTATGACGTCCACTGTTGCGGCATGAAGCATGAATCTGTGAAGCAGCCTGCTGACATTAATCACTGCTGCACGTGGACATGCAACATGATCCTCATAACCTATTTTAAACTCAAGATGTACCATGCCTATTCTCTGTACTAAATGTCATTACATCTCTGTGTGGTTAGAGTTAACAATCTTCCCTCAGAGTCGTTTATTAAGTGAACAAACATACTTATAAGAGTAAAGAGTATTTGGTATATATCATAAGATCTCGTAGGTGTATTTGTTATAAAAAGTTTCATCACCTATAGCTGCGTGTCGTTCCTGCCAAGACTCACCACTTGTCTGTGTGGCCCTTAATAATCTGGCATGATGCTGGCATGGCGTCATCAACGTGTGGCATTTTGACAGAAAAGAGCCGGAGGTGTGCCGCTGCAAATGCTGCAGTCAAGTGAGACCGCAGATGGAAGTGGAGGGAAACTTAGTCATGAGGGTGGGGGCCAGACTGCACAAGATGAGCTTAATTTTGAACAAACTTCAGTTTATGCACCAGCCTTTGTGTTTTAATTCATGCCGTTTTCATTAACTCATAATAAATTCATATTTCTGAGTTACTGTCCTTGTACTGACATACAGACAGCTGACATTTAATTACAATGTTATAGTGTCTCAAGTGTTCCCACAGGAGACAACACACTGATTATTGTTTACTGTTGTCTGACTTTTTTAATGTGGATTTGGAGCTGAGACGCAAGAGAAGTTTTGAATAAGTAATCATTTAAAAGTTGCTGGAAATTTGTGCAGAAGGATTGAAATGACTATGTTGAAACTATTTCTAAAAATAATAACATTTTGCAAATGTCTGACTGTTCCTACAGAGCTTGGTTGGCTATTGATTGTTAAATACCTTTTAGGATTCATTAAACACAAACTTTTTGTTTTACTTTTTGCATACAAATATATTCAGAGCACATACAAGTTCATTGAACCTTGTTAAATTGCTACAACTGACTGCTAATCCTCTGAATTTTATCTGAAAATGCAGTTAGTACTAACAACATAAATCAACCTTCATACCCCTCTACAATAATAATAATAATAATAATAATAATAATAATAATAATAATAATAATAATAATAATAATAATATGTAAGAGATGGGAATAATGTGAATAATTTGCAGGTTATAAATATTGTGACAAAATACTTTTTCACCTGTTTTACATCTAAAGTTTATTTTGTGTTTTAACAGAGAATCCAACTTGTCCACAAGGGGGCGACAAACACTGACACAATGTCAAAGTTCCAGGGAAAAAGGCCTCTAGGCTGTGATTTCAGTAATCCTGAGTCATTCAGAGCTCATCCACATTTTCACACACTTTTTTTTACATTTTTCTGAGCAGCTCTTTATTCTATGAGCACATTGGAAACAGGGACATGGTTGTTTAGTAATCTAGGCCATGGTAGTGATTAAGAAAAACCCTAATCAAAAACCGAGCACCTCTCTGTGCCAGAACTGAGTGATCGCTCCTAAATGATAAATATAATAAAAGCCAGTGTGCCATCTGCTGGCGTAAACCATTATGTGCATTTGTCTCTGCCAGGAAGGTTCTCCAAATAATAGGCTTCGTTAAAAAAGGGGATGTAAACAGCTGTTGCTATGTTAACAGGAGAACATGAATATGCTGAGGGAATGCAGAAAGGGAAATTGGGCCCTAGGGGTTAGAGTTTTAAAAAGCTTCTGCTTTTATTCTAACAAATATAAAATATTCAAATTCAAACAAACATGCAGAAAACAATATGGGGCTTTGGGTATTTGTAACTCTAAACTGGGCAGACCTTTTATAACAAGTCATAGTTCGACATAACTTGACCTCTAAAACTGAAACACTCATATGTCTAATTTGTCCTGATACACACCATTTTTAAAGTCCTCCTCTTAAATTATACCTCCCTTCTGTCTCTGAAAAACATTTTCTTTATTTCATATGTAAGTAAATGATGTCTTATTTTGAATATTATCATTGCTTAAAATTTACATTTGACATTTTTTTGTATTTTTGGTTAATTTCTCACCACATTCGTTCCTATCATTTTACATCTTTACTGATGGTGTCTAACCTGGTCATTGTTGCATCATATCTAGTATCTTGCCTTCATTTTAGGCCATTTTGTATGTTTGCAGCCACTCTGTTGATGTCAGATTTTATTTTACTACTTTCATATTTGTTTCTTCTAACATGATTTTACTTTGAGAGAAAAGACCAGATGCTCCTTGACTCACTGGGTCATTACCCTGTAACTCCACCTGTTATTACCCATGATGCTTTCACTGGAGAAGTAGTTACAGGTGAACACGATCCTAATTAATGCAATAGTTAATGCGCTGGGTTGTCTCACAAACGGGAACATTTTCTTTCAAGCAGATAGCCTCATTTAGCTTCTAAGTTCATATACCAGATTTGAATGCGAACTTGCAACACACACTGCAGGCGAATAAATCTGGTTATTACAGGATTTTTCCTGTGTGCACTTGAACGCGTCTCAGCAAATCGCTGCGCACGGGGCGAATTGGTGGCTATTTTGTGTTTATTTATAGTTATCCCATTAAAATAGCGAATCTGGAAGAGCGGAGCGGGACTGGTTGGCAGACTGATAGCCGGTGAATGGAGGTCAGAGCAGACACACAGTAGTGAGACGCGGAGGGGGAGAGGGAGGACGGACAGCGGCTATCCGCCTTCAAAAATGGCGTCTCCGGAGGAAAATGAGTAAAAAATATTAAAACGCGGCCTGTTTCTTTTACACTTCCTCGTTCGCCTTTTGAGATATTTTCACTGTTTGCCGTGGATTTCTTCAACGCTTGCGACCTCGTCGCCGCTTTGACTCGAATGGCTGCGAAAGGAAAGACGAGCAGCGCGTATTTGGGGAAATAAAAGCAGCCCAGTTTTATTTTGATGCGTCGTTGCTGACAGCTAGCACCCACTGCTAACCTCATAGCTCCGCTTTCTGGAGGGGGTGGGAACGATTTGCATGCAAAGAAAAAAAGGAAAGATTTTTCAAATTGGGGATTTCTTTACTCGCCCATGGGGAATGATTGCAACCAACGTGGCTCGTCGATATTTTCTAAAGCTAGCAAGCATAGCCAAAACTAGCCCGAAGAAAGGGGAGGAGAAACGGTGAAAAGGGACGCATTCAAGTCAAATGTTTGAAAGCAATTCGCCCATCACCGACCAAATCATCTTCATCATGACCGTGACTGATTTTAGACCAAATCTGCATTCAAGGAAATGATAAACGTGAAAGGCGCAGGAAAAGGAGAAAGACTGGCTTTTTTGGAGGTGGTTGGATTATAACCCCGTAGACCCCCCTCTTTTTTTCATCCAGCTTTCTCCTCCCCACCATTTCTCTTTCAATATGCTGTTTTCCACTCCTGAGGACTTGCTTATGAAACCGGGGAAAATCGCTTGAAAACGAGAACGGGAGAGACTGGATTTTTTTCTCCCCCCATATCGCGTCCTGCTACGTTCTCGTTGCTTTCATCCTCATCGCACGCACTGAACAAGAACAAGACATAAATGGATAGAAATTACCCGGGAACAGGATTTGGCGATTTGGGCGCAGGAGCAGGATGGAGTTACGACAGAACGGCAAAAGCAAGGTATGCATCGGATACAGACAATGTGCATGCATCAGTGGTAGTTTGCAGGGCACGGTGTGACCCACGTAAACAAATTGGAGCTATTAGCCTGATGTACAGCGCCATGCCATGCCATTATGGGTAGCGCATTGTCATCCAAACAGTTGCATAGTGATAAAATTATAAACAGGAATGGATAAGTGTGTGTCGTGGGGGTGGGCGGGGTGCAGAAAGGAAAGGTTGGGGAATGAATTGAATGTGATTGACAGATATGGGTTTTTTTAGGCTGGACCTGGCGGGATGGATGGAAGGATGGAGGTGGGGGATGTCTGGGTGTCCATTGGAATTATTGTTCCCAGCGTGCAGGCCTGGATTCAGACTCCTGATAGATAAATTCATAGGATTCATGATAGAAACGGGCGAGGATTGCAGACGCAGCACCCCCCTCACCCAACGCCCCCCCTGACAGACATCAACAAGATAAACTGATGCAAATTAACCAAAGGGGTGCGTTTAATTACCCCCTCTCACTGTAGGCAAACAGAAATCTGCTCCAGAGGCCACTGCTGCACTGTTCCCACTGAATTGTTGAATGCATTTTTATGCTCCAGAGAGTGATTCAAGATCATTTGTGGTGGATGGGTTTGCTTGCTCATTTGCATAATACAGATCTGTCAGATTCCTCATGCGTCAAAGTTGCAATTTACTGCATAGGTCAAATAAATGCAAATAAAAAAGACGAATGTGAATGATTTGAGGGTGAAAGGGGACTAAACTGCGAGGCAGCGCTGTAATTTAGCTTTAGTTAGCCCGCGAAGCTAGCGTTATGTTGCAGGAAAATCAGACGAGGCCTGTTAGCATCATTACCTCTTCTGTTCCTACACATGTGACGCTCCAGATTATTTTTGTCTTTACGTTCCTGGTCAAAATCAAAACTCAGCATTACACTTTGACGAATACTCATTTAGATAAGCAATCCTGGCCAGATGCTGGTGTTAGCTTGTATAATCCTGGCGTGTATTTGCGTCGACGTGCACCATTTAGTTGTTAGCTACATCATCATAATTAGTGAGCACACATATGCTAATTGTTTCTCTTTGGTTTAAAATTTGGGGAGTAATTATTTTTACATTGTGAAATTAAGCAATTTTGTTCTTTGTCTTTTATTTAAACGCAGGTCTGGCCTCGCAGTTTGGGCCTTGTCTACATTTGTGCTTGTGAGCGATGCTAGCAGCAGCATGAATGCTAACAGGAATCTGAACCACGCATTTCATCAGTAAAGCACGAAACTATACAATCAGGATGTCCTAATAAGGAACCGTTTTTAAATTATGCTAATTGTTTAAAACGTGCAAAGGACGGATCTTTAATTTCCGTTTTAATAACTGCAAATTAGTCATTCTTGTTAATTTAAAAGAATGATTAAAAACTGCTTCCACAGATTTATAACTACTATAATATTTGATATAAACACTAATGTTGTAATTATGGAATAATTCAGTATTAAATTGTTTTTATAATTTTCTATAAATATGTATTTGTTTTTTCTTCCTGGAAACATTAAGGTTCAAACTAATAACCCAGATTTGAAATCTGATGCTTGGATTCTTTTAATTAAAGTGCAATTTACCTGCACATTAAATGCTGTGTGTTGTACAGTCTACTAGCACTTAATCTTTTTTTTTCCAAGGGTCACATTTTGGGAACAGATTAAAATTATGGTAATATACTCTAAGATTAATGACACTTCCCTCCCCCTCCTCCCAGTCTTGTATATGGGAGTTCCAGATCATCCCACCCTGAGTCTGAGCTCCTTCACCGACAAGCCTACGCCACCCCACACCCTCTGCAGGGCTATGCCACCAATCACCACCCAGGGAGCTCTGGCCAAGGCGGGGCTTGGGGAGCAGCTGGACGGAGTTTGGGTAAGATAAATGTCATACCTTCCATGTCACCACCATAAGGGGCCCTGGCAATGAATTATGGTGTCTCTGCTTGGAGGCCCTGCTAGATTATTGTCACTGAAAAATGTGCACATTATGGCTTCATTGAGTCAACGCTGTGGATGCTAAAACCTGCATTTGTTCTTAAATAGTTTTTGCTCCATCTTGTCTGATGTTTTCAGCACTTGTAGTGATTGGTATTCTTACAAATAATGTTTCAGATGTGTCAGGGAAGCAAACCTGATTTTAGTGTTTTTTATACTTTTTATTTGATTTACATTTGCATGGGGTCATTTTTGTTTATAATAATTTCTCTTTTCTTCCATGATTGTCTCTTAAAGGTCTTTCTGGGCTTTTTGACACTGGTCTGCACCACGCCAGCCCCTCGGCTCCTGATGCCTCAGTCATGAATCTGATCTCAGCCCTGGAGTCCAGAGGTCCCCAGCCTCCACCCTCTGCCTCCTCCCTTCTCTCTCAGTTCCGCACGCCATCCTGGCAGACAGGTGGGGCTCCATTAAGTCCTCCCTGATGTGCTGACATTCAAACAAACCCAAAGTCAATATGACATTTAAAAAAACGGCTCTTATGTTTGTCTACATTATTAGTCTGACAGTGTTTGCATGTGAGCATTAGTATTTTGATATTTCTACTTTTGGAATCTTTTGATGGTCACTGAGTGATTTTGTGATGCTTTCTTCTTCCTACCAGCGATGCACACGCCTGCTCCTCCTGAACTATTCATCCCTGGAGCCCTTCCTGGCTCTGGATCCTTCCCTTCCTCTTCGGCTCTATCAGCGTATCAACATCCAGCGTCCTTCTCAAGCCGCTCTTTCCCTGCCGCCTCCCTTTCCCTCCAGGACACACCCACATTCAGCCCCACATCCAACGGTCTGCTGTCCCCACATGATCCCCTAATACACATCAAAGCCCCGTCCCAATCAAGCCTGGGTTTTGATAGACTCCTGTCCTCGCAGGGTGCTGCCGCTGCCGCCTACAGGGGCAGCCAGGATCCCACGGGCGCCTCATCGGCCCAGGCGTCCTCTGCCAGGCATCTGCAGTCACATCAGTTCAATCTGCTCTCATCACAGCTGCAGGACCAGTCCTCGCAGCTGTATAATCCCTCAGTGTTTTCCTCAGCCCAGCCCCAACCTCAGTCCCAGTCGAATTCGGCCCAAGAGCGGGCTGTGCCCCGGCAGGACAGCGTCATCAAGCACTACCAGCGGCCAACGCCGGCCCAGTCCCAGCTCTCCTCCTCGGCGGCTCACTCTCTTCAGCACTATCTCAGCTGTGGAGGAGCAGGGTACCAGCCCATTGCCACCCACCACAGACACGCCGGCCTCTCCTGCAGCCCGCTTGGAGACCAGAGCCCCTCGTCTGACCACAAGCCCACCTCTCGCACTGAGCAGTATCGGCCAATCATCCAGCCTCCCTATTCCTCCTCTTCATCCTCTTCTTCCTCCGCTGGGAAAGGTACCAAAAGCAGTTCCAGTAGTGGCTATTCTTCTGGCAGCTCTGCATCATCCTCAAGAACTCCTCATACACCTCCCTCTGCTTCCTCTACCTCCTCTTCCTCCTCGTCTTCTTCAGCCACTTCAGGGGCCCACCCTTCCAATTCCATTCCCACCTCTAGCTCAAGTGCAGCTCCGTCTAGGCAGCAGCCCCCCCCTCAGACAGCGCCACCTCCTCCTACCCCTCAGCAACAACAGCCCCCTCCCACTTCCACTTCAGCTCCACAGTCGCTCCCCAAGTCCTGCCTGTCTGGCTACGGCTCTCCTGTGCCCCCAGTGAAAACCCCTACCTCTGCTCTAACTGGGCAGACTCCACCCCAGCAGCAGACACAGTCATATTCCCCCAATCAGCCACCACCAGCCCACCTGGCCCAGTCTTACGGAGGCTTCAACTCTCCACAGGCCCAAGACCTGAGCTCCGGTACAGGTGGGAAAGGCTATGGGAGTTTAGGAGGACGAAGCCATTCGTACTCCACCGATATATACGGTGCTGATTCTGCTTATGGATCACTTTCATCCTCCCTGGGTGGAGCTGGCAGCCCATCACTGGGCTATGGAGCTCCAGGTCATTCACCTGCCCTTTTGAGGTCCAGCGGTTCATCAGGTAGTGGAGCATCAGGAGGAGGAAGCAGCAGCGGTGCTGGGAGTGGGAACTCAGGGTCAGGGGGCGGAGCTGGAAATGGCATGACCAATGAGAGAGCTGGAGGAGGTAGCGGTGGAGGCTCTTATCATATTCCAGACTCCAGCCCCTCTCCCTCTGGCAACTCAGGCATCATTCGTCCAGGGTTGCACTCCCCAGTCCCTACCTGTCCCACTCAGTCTCCAGGAGGCGCAGGCTCTAACAAGTACATTTCCTCCGTCCTCTCGCCCACCTTTCTGGCCTCCCCACAGGGCTTCCCTGACACCCGAGGCCCCCCCTCCCAGCCTCAGTCATATCACTCCAACTCCTCCAAAACCAAGGCGGACACCTCCATGCTAGGAGTGGGGTCTCAAAGGTCCCAGGAGGAAGTGGATGATGATGATGAGTTCTTAATTCAGCACCTGCTCCAAGCTCAGGCAAGCCCTGGTCCTCAGAGCGCTCACCACCATTCCCAGCAGCAGCCCCAGCCGACATCCCAGCAAACGCAGCCCCAGCCCCAGTCAGTCCCCCCAACCAGCGATTCAGGCAAAGGGATGAGTTACGACATGGGCAAGAGCTCTGAGGAGCGATACCACCCGCAGAGTGTCATTCGTACCCACAGCGCCACTTCTGCTGCTGGGGTAGTAGGTGCAGGTTCTGGAGGGTCCATCTCAGGCCTGGACAGCCAGCTGGAGATGTCTCTGAAGAAACAGCAGCATCAGCAGCACCATCACCAACCACAACAGCAGCCCCAGAGGAACGACAGATCTGTTGGGAGCAGTAGAAACAGTGGTGGGAGAAGCAGCACTGAACAGGTGCACTCACACCTCCATCACCATGACAACCTTGGCTCGGTTGTCCACTACGGCCGGGGCGACCCTTACTCCCAGCACTCCCTCGCTCCCCAGCACTCCGCGCATAGTCAGCATGTGTCCTCACACTCGCAGATGCCACCTCACACCCAGATGAAGCTCCAGAAGAAGCCCCAGGAGCGGGCGGAGATCCCATATCCTCGGAAAACGCCAGAACTCCAGCAGCAGCAGCATTCCCAATCTCAAGCTGCAGTGTCCCTCATGGACTCTCCCACGGATCAGTCCCGCCAGCCGCCGCACCTGCTCCAGTCGGTGCTCTCCCACACCACCCGCAACAAGCTGGAGCCCCATCAGCCTCACCACAAGATGGACTCCCACCGCCAACACCAACAGCACCACAAAATGGACTCCCTCCCGCCGCATCAGCAACATTCAAAAATGGACTCTCTGCCTCAACAGCAGCAGCACTCCATCAGCCAGCAGCAAGCTGTGATGGAGGGCGCTGCAGGGAGACTCGGCTCGTCCAAGCATCAGGCTCAGTCCCAGTCCCAAACCACCCAGCTGCAGCTGCAGCTGCAGTCCCAGGCTCTGGAGGTGGCAGCAGCTCATTACAACCATGGTCCACATCCACACGACCAGAGCCAGGTCAAGCAAAGCTCTGTGGTGTCCTCGCTGGACATGCTGGAGCGCTCCCTCTCTCAGACCTCCTCCTCAGACGTTGGTGTTGCAGAAGACAGACGCGGTGGACCGGGCAGCGCGGGCAGGAGCAGTGGCAGCAGCGAGCGCCACAGGCAGCCGCAGCAGGAGCCCCAGAGGCAACATCAACCCCACCATCAGCCGCCACAACCGCACCACTCACAGCAACACCCGGCTTCCGAGCTCCACTCCTTCCTCTCCGAGCCAGACATCGGCCTGTCCACCCAGTCCCACATGCACCACCTGTCACAGCATCACGCGCAGCAGCAACAGCAGCACCCATCCTCTCACCCCCATCACCCTCACGCCCAGTCCCACCCTCAGCAGCAGCCTCCTCACCCTCATCACATACCTCCCCCTCCTGCTTCAGTCCACTCCCAGGCGCAGCCTGACCCACAGCAGCCGCTCTCCAGCCAGCTCCCTCCTCAGCAGAGCCAGCTGGACCAGCAGCGCTCAGAACAGCACCAGTTTGACACGGTCAGCCCAGTGGAGAAAGCTGACCAGAACCAGCAAAGTAACCGCTTTGTCCCCTTAACCTCCATCTGCTTCCCAGACTCCCTCCTTCAGGACGAGGACCGCTCCTTCTTCCCAGGAATGGAGGACATGTTTTGTGCTGAAGACTACAAATCAAGCTGTGCTGGTGGTGCCGGGCCCGGGCAGGAGGAGATGAATGAAGGCCATGGCGGCCAAGAAGGAATGGATTCGATGAAAGCTGGGCAGAGTGCAGGAGGAGCCGGGGGGAGCGGTGGAGCTGGCTATGACCTCATGGGTCACCACGGTGGAGATCAGGCTTATGAGCCATACTGTCATGGCCTGGAGGAACCCAGCAACAACACCATGACCCTGGATCTGGACTCTCTGAAAACACACGAGCTTCCTTCCACTGTCAACACCGAACAGTTGGGATTGATACAGTCCCAGGCCCCGGCCATGGGAATGGGCTCCAACACCGCCGGTCCTAATAACTCCGGAGCTAAACTCTCCTCAGATCCTGGAGGAACTGGCTCGGGAACAGGTTCTGGAGGCCTCCAGTCTCCAATTTTCTGCTCATCTCGTCCCAAGAAGCTGCTCAAATCCAGCTCTTTCCATCTGCTGAAGGAGCGGAGGGACCCCAACACACTGCCGAAGAAAAGTTATGCTCAAGAATACGAGTTTGAGGATGACGAGGACAAAGCGGACCAGCCTGCTGACATCCGGTTGAACAGCCGCAGGCTGCCTGACCTTTTACCAGATTTGGTGTCCAGCTGCAGAAAGGGAGGAGGAGGAGGATCTCTCAGCCCTTTAATGGGCGACATTGATTTCTACCACACCTCTGGCTACTCTTCCATGGGCTCTCACACGATCCTGCCCCCGGATGGACCCAAGAAGAGAGGTCGGAAGCCCACTAGGCCGAAAAGAGAGGGTCCCCCCAGGCCAAGAGGCAGACCTCGTATCCGCCCTATGCCTGAGCCCTACACCCCGCGAGGCATGATGGGGGATATGGGCGGGTCAGCAGTTGGAGCGGGTTTCAGCGTGGAAGGGCGAGGCAGGGGCAGAGGTCGTGGAAGCCGAGGAAGAGGAGGAAGGAGGGAGGATATGTACATGGAGATGAGCGGGAAGGAGCAAGATCAGATGCACTCTCATCACCTCCATCAGCAGCAGTCGCAGCAGCTCCATCAGCCCCAACAACAGCAGCATGAGCCCATCCCGCCTCTCAAGGTCAGACATGGGTCTGTTTGTGGAAAAGATCAAAGCAGAGTTACAGGAACACAGATTGGTGGAGAGTAACTGTTAGCTGTGAGCTAGTCTTTTCCTTTTTGCTGCTCTCTCTCTCTCTCTCTCTCTCTCTCTCTCTCTCTCTCTCTCTCTCTCATTGTGATTAGACATTAATCTGAGTTAACGTTAGATTCATTTTATTCTATCATCCTGAAGTCTGTAACTTCCTAGATTCCCATGTGATGCATCACTTTGTTTCCGCTCAGATCAAGTTGCCAGTTGGTACCCTGTCCTCCTCTGACGCCTTGCTGAGGACAGACTCTTTGTCTGGCACCGACCCTGCTTTGTCAGACGGCTCGGTTGGCTCGGCTCCCTCACTTGGTTTAAGTCCCGGACCCCCCTGCAGCGCTGAGAGTAGAAGCCAGGAGAAGAACAAACAGAAAAGCCAGATGATGAGTGAAGGAGTGGATGAAGAGGGATTAGAGGAAAGGGTGAGGGCTGGAGGATAAAACATCTCTATGCTTAAACTTTTATAGAGCTGGATTTAAACTGATATGATTCATAATGCGATCGTGTCACCACTTCTGTAGCTGAGTCATAGTTATTGTGTTTTTTTTCAGGGGGATGAGAAGGATTCGGAGTCCAAAGCTGGATTTGTTGCTTCATTCTTGGACTTCCTGAAGTCGGGGAAGAGACCTCCGGGGTTGGACATCTCACCAGGAATGGAAGCTGACAATGGTGAGACATCTCCCTGTAAGTCAGGAGGGCTGCGCCCACTGTCTCCTGCACCACCTCCTCCACCTCCGCCGCCTCCATTTGGGGACAGTGAGGGGAACGGGGGTCTGGCTCTGGGAAACTGCCCAAGCCCCAAGCGCTTAGAAGATGAGCTGAAGAGGAACCTGGAGACTCTACCGTCGTTCTCCTCCGACGAAGAGGATTCGGTTGGGAAGAACCAGGACCTCCAGAAGAGCATCTCCTCGGCCATCTCGGCTCTGTATGACACTCCTCAGCTAACCTCCAACATCCAGCCACCCCTGCCTCCTCCACCTCCTCCTCCCACTCAGACTCAGCCTGTTCAGGCTCCTCTTACCCCCACACTGCAGCCTCCCACACTCAGTCCACAGCCAATGGTGCAAACCCCCCACTCCCAGCCTGAGTCTAATGAACCAGAGGTCCTTCCTCTAGAAGATGGAGACATGGAGGAGAACAAGGAGGAGGAGAATGAGGAGGAAAGGAGCACTGAGGAGGAAGAAGAAGAGCGGGATATGACAGAGGAGAGGGAACCGCAGCTGGAAACCCTCTGTGCTCCGAAGCTTGACGGTGAGTTTAAAAAGTCCTCATTCTCTTTTTTTTTTAAACTCATGTTAAGATTTTAATGTCTGCAAAATGTTTTATGTTTTAATTAGAAGATGATCCTGAGTGTTTGAGTAGCAGCTAGCATGACTTGTTTTAGCCTTTCCTGTTCCAATAATGCAGGAATAGTTTCAGTCGTAGAAATGCTGTTTGGGACAGTCTGTGACTGGAAAAGGTCTTTGTAGCTTCATGGATCACAGATGCATCTGTTTCTGCTGGGAGATGTTCAGCTTTTTGTTGCTTGAGTTTAAGAGAGAATTATTGTGCAGCTTTTCTATGTTCGTCAGTTTCTTTATGAGCAGCACCTGAGGAGTCCAAGTTTTTGTATTAGAACGTTCCTGATTAGTAGTTCCTCAGACTTTAGCTGCTTTATCTGCCTTTTTCTGTCTTGTTCTTGAATCTGACAGCATGGTGTGCAGTTTGGGCTTTAAATGTTAAGAAAACAGGCAGAGTTAAAGAGTGAAAGTTAAAGGAAGAGGCAGGCTTCATAAAAAATATTTACATCAAAATAGTGTTTGAAATCCATGTTTTAAAAAGAAGGACCTGCGAGATGCATCATATTTAATAATTTTCAGTAGGTTGAATTTTCAGCTCATCACTCCTTTAGAATCCCGGTATTGGTGCTAAAATACTATTTTATGTTTCAAACTTTGTTTCATAAATTCAGCAAAAGAAATGGAACAAATTAGGGATGCAGCGATACCACTTTTTTCCAAACCGATACGATACCGATACTTGGATCTGAGTACTCGCCGATACCCATTACCGATACCGATACTTCTACCACACACAAAAAAAAAATATATATATATATATATATTAATAGAGATCACATTAGGTGAAAAACAACCATTTTCTGTGAAATCATTGCACAGTTTTCTACAAACAAAATGAACTAATTGGCACTGTCTCCTACCAGTAGAATGAATAAAAACAAGATTTTGTGTCTATTTGAGCGGTGAAGTCTCACGTGCAAATCAAAAGTGATGATTGGTGGGTTTCACTCACGTGACCCTGCCGCCGCGCTGAACTCAAACAGTGGACAGGAAGTGTTTTGCTCTACTATAAAACACAGCGTGACGGATGAAAGTGAGTGTTCTAAACAAGCTGGCACAGACAAAATATCTTCCTTTAGGTTATGACTCATTTCATTTTAAAAGTTGGACTTTTAATACATACTGGAGGATTTACCCAACGCTGAAGCGATCAACACAACAAACTATCTCGTGTGGAAAATCTCATATTACACTGCAAACCAAAAGCCTTTTATGAGTCTGAAAGTCTACAACTATTTTATTTCAGGTTGGTTAACAGTTTAGAGATCCGGAGAAGCTTTAAATGACCGTTGTCTTGTTTATGCTCATGAGATGTGCTATTTTAGTTACGTAATTAACTCGTAATGATAGCTAATGCTAACGGTGAGTACGTGCTAGGATCTACTTATAACTAACGTTTTAAGCCTTTTTAAATCCAAATTTCTGGTACATTTGTTTGATTTTATTAAGGTATTAATGCCACGTTATAACACTGAGCTAACTGCTAAAAACATTAGCACTCTAAAAGCTATTTGCGGTCCGCAAATAGCTTTTAGAGTGCTAATGTTTTTAGCAGTTAGCTCAGTGTTGTAACGTGGCAGGTAAACAGCTTGCAATTTGCGGTGAGGACTTGTGAAAACAGTATCAAACTATTTTCCTGCCACGTTACAACACTGAGCTAACTGCTAAAAACATTAGCACTCTAAAAGCTATTTGCAGTGAGGACACATGAAAACAGTATCAAACTGTTTACCTGCTGTTTTTGTAGCTGCGTTTCTAAATAACTGTTCAATAAAACGCCATAAAAACCTTTAGTAAGCCCTTACCTGTGATGAAGTGATCACTGCAAACCAGCATTTTCCGTTCTCTTGCAGCCAGAGATTATGATCCACCGTCGATCTCCGAAAAAAAAAAAACACACACACCCACGCTGTTTCTAATAGTAGCCCCGGCCACTATTAGAGACCAGCCTTTATTTACCCCCTCTGACAGCGGCCGGTAATGGAATACAGGCCAATATTAGAGGATTTACGGTACGTCACATTGTTTGTTACTCTGATTGGTCCTAGTGCTATCCAATTGCGTGCAGACAGTTTGAAAGACAACCGTAGATCCCGCCTCACGACTGAGGGCCATCAATGGTTCGTGGCCAGACTATATATTCACATATATAGGAAAGACCACTTTGAAGTTATTCTGGCTGATGGGACAAGAAATATAAAATAATCAGGCTCGACTCAACTTTAGTGGAGTGCTAGATGGTTTAATTCAGTTTGTCTATAAAAAACCTGCTTTCTCAGTTTAAATGTTTATTATTTACCTGAGATAATATATTAACAGAATCTTAACTTAAAGTAACACTAAACAGTTTCCTGCTTCTCCCTCCTACTGGTTGAAAGTGGTAAACAACCCTGCTGCAGCCTGCTGTAGCAGCGCTAACACTAACATGAGCCAACTAATACTAAAATAAACCACAAAGATCTACATTGTTGGACAAAAAATATTATTACTAACAAGTCCAGAAGCAACAAAGCCAGTTCACCATCAGCCTGTGATTTTGTAGCCTCTTTTAGCTTCCTTAAACTAGTTTAGGCCGCGACGATGTTCTCTCTGGTTTTAGCTTTTTGCTTTGCCTCCAAAGACATTGCACTCTTATTTTTACTTCCAGGCTCCACCATGATGCCAACAAATAAAGCAAACTTCTTCTTTTTGTACTTTATTATTGACAATCAGCAAACTGTAAATGCTAACTGCTAGCATAACAGCTAACAGCCATAAAGTGGGTAAAGAGCTCCCCATATAGGGCACCTACCCGCTCCATAAAACTGTTAGATGCGGTTTGTGGTCAGCAAAAGGCTGCAGAGTGCTGGTGAAGTTGGTAAAGTTTCTACTCTCTCAGCCACCGCACAGCACTGGGCTGCCTGGCCCTGGTGTTCTATTATTGGGAGGAACCGGTTCTGTGTGGTGGGTTATGGTGCATTCACATCTGGGTCGGCCCAGTCCGGTCTTGGTTAGGTCAACCTTCCCTCGTGCGGCCAGGTTTTGTTCACACAACCTTCTCGGGAATGTGAATCATGCGAGCACGTGGGTGGGGCAAAAGAAGTCTGTGGTGTCCCCCTTAAGTTAGCAAACAAAGGCGGCCATGAGCAGTGTTTCTTTTAGAGACTCTGACATGAAGCACACTGCCTCCTACTGTCTCACTGGGCAGTGGTGATGCCCGTGGGCTCCTCTTACAGCAGTCCGTCCTCACACTCCCGTGGCTGGAGTGGCAGGTCCGAGCTGCAGTCAGAGAAGATGTTTACTCCACTGCATCCAGACTGATAATGAATTGCGCATGCGGGAAGTCCTCGCTGGCTGATTCTACCCCCTAGTCAGTGGCTCCCTATAGGTAGGCGTGAACTTCAGCCAGCCAATCAGTCGGTAGTGGGTGTTTTGTGTCGGTTCCGCACCAAGCTGACCGCAGGAGAGCAGGTCCAAAAAAAAACGGTCGGTTGAGCACGGAAACGGCCCAGATTATCCAGATGTGAACACAATTAACCTACCAGGGCTGGACCGGGCCAACCCAGATGTGACTGTGCTAGGGACAAAGTTCCTCTGTGATTAGTGTATTCCTGTTACACATTAAACAACTCTGTGTCTGTCCCCGGTCCTTCAGTAGGGTTTGCTTTTTTTTTTTTTAATATTTCCTAGCTGGTGACTCAGATACTTAGTCCACACTGGGTTCAAACCCATTTTTAAAAAATGTGAAATTTGCTTTTAAGTCGATTTCACAGCTGGATAATAATGGACATGGACATTGTCCTCTTTGGTTCATCTAATGCATCCTTGCTTCTGTTAACATTTTAGCCATGACAAGGATCTCTGTTTATCAGTGACTGACTTTGCGGTCACCATGGCTGACCTCAGGTCCCACTGATGAGCGTGTTTATTAAAGGTCACCCCTCCTGTCTGTGGTAAACATGGCGGACCCCAGGTTACTGATCTATGGTGGACCTGACTGTGTCTAACAATCTGCTCCATGTTGCATCTGATGTCTGCAACTTTCCAGAGTATAAACTTGCTGTGACCTGCTGGTGTGCGAGTGGCCTCTGATTGGCCAATACTACTGGAATGTGTCTGCATTAATGTATTGATGCAAAACGAAGGTTTGAAGAGCATCATGTTGGTGTTTCGGGTGGTGTCTCATCCAGGACACGGCACAGGGAAAAAAGAACAGGAGCTAAATTTAAACCTGCTCTTCTTCTTTCCAGCTGCTCTTCCTGAGATTCCACCAGAACCATCGACTCCCGAGCCTCCCTCTGTCCCACCATCTCCTTCCTCATCCTCCTCTCCCTCCCACTCCCCCCTCCCTCCCCTCTCTCTCCCCTCACCTTTACCAACACAAGAGGAGCAGCAGGAGGATTCTCAGCCTCCAAGCCCTGTTGCTGCCACATCTCCTTCTCCACCATCCCCTCCTCCTCCTCTTCCTCCTCCTCTTCAACCCACTACCGTCCCTCAGCCTGCCACTCCTCAACCTGCCTCCCCTCCTCCCCCACCCTCCACTCAAAAGGAGTCTCCTGTGCCATCCCCGGAGTCTCCCGCCTCTCCCGAGGAGCCTCCAGCTCCTAAGATCACCTCGCTGCACCTCGCCCAGAAGCAAGAAGACGCAGCTATTGTTGGAGAAAGTGAGGAGGATGAGAGCGAGAGCGGAGGGGAGGGCATCTTTAGAGAGAGAGACGAGTTTGTGGTGCGGGTGGAAGATATCCGGACTCTAAAGGTATTTCTAGTTTCAGACACAGACATATGTTCAGAGAATGATACAAAGTTTAGATGCACACGTTTAGAACATTCCTCTTTGAATGAATAAATGTTCATCATTTAAAAAAATAATTGTGGTGTTTGTGCACAGCTTGCCCTGCAGACAGGCCGTGAGCCTCCACCCATATGGAGGGTGCAGAAAGCCCTGCTGCAGAAGTTCAGCCCTGAGATCAAAGATGGGCAGCGACAGTTCTGTGCCACAAGCAACGTAAGTTTCCCCCCAAGCTTTCAGCGGTTAACCACACCTGCAAACAATCCTGATTGAAGTTTTGGCCCTAATGCAACTAAAGAAAACTATCGTCTACTGGTTTATGTTCATCACAAAGCTTTATCATGGTGCAAAACATTTTTTTTTAAATCTTTTTTTAGTACCTTGGCTACTTTGGAGATGCTAAGAGGCGGTACCAGCGGATATATGTGAAGTTTCTGGAGAATGTCAACAAGAAGGACTATGTCAGAGTTTGCTCTAGAAGACCGTGGCGCAGAGCTGCACCTGGTCTCAGGTATAAATCCGCCTTATCAGTACATGACCTGGGCTGTAGATCTGAAAATCAGCTACAAGAATCAGTTATTGATGGTTGAACTGTAACTGTTTGTGAATCTCGCCAAGTGAAGACTCCATTTTCCTTTTGTCCAACAGACGACAGTCCCTCTCCAGAATGGCATCCCCTCCTGCTTCCCAGCAGCCTCAGAAAGTCGTGGAAAAAGAGGAGCGTGTGGCTCCTCCACCGGTCCAGCGTGAACAGAGGGAGAAATCAAAAGCTGCAGCCTTGACGCTGAAGGAGCATGGAGAGAAGAAGGAGGCTGCAGCCGCTGTGCCAAAAGCCAAGGAGAAGGATACGGACCATGAGAAGGAAAAGGAGAAGGTGAAGCGTGCACTGTCCAATCAGGAGAAGGCGGAGAAACGAGTGCAGCTGCAGCAGGAGAAAGCGGAGCGGCGAGTTCAGCTGCAACAGGAGAAAGCAGAGAAGAGAATACAGCAGCAGCAGGAGAAGGTGGAGAAACGTGTGGGCGCTGCAGAACGTGGTAGAGCAAAGGAAGACAAGAAAGCCTCAGAGAGGAAGGAGAGGGAGAAGGCCGATCGGCCACCCAAGTCCAAGCCAGCGAAGGTGAAGGCCGAGCCCCCGCCCAAGAAGAGGAAGAAGTGGCTTAACGTACCTTCATCAGTGCCTTCTTCGTCTGACTCTGACTCATCTGAAGAGGTGGCCAGTGAGAATGAAAGTAAGGTTCTGGTTATTACCACCCCACATTTCAGTGATAAAACATGGTGTCAGACAGTCTTCTGCATAGCTTTAACTGTCTTCTCTCCCTCCCAGTGCCAGTGAAGGGTGGAGTGAACAACCGCGCCATGAGGGAGATGTTCAGGAGCTACGTGGAGATGCTGGTGAGCACGGCCCTGGACCCAGACATGATCCAAGCCCTGGAAGACACCGACGGTGAGAACAACACACACTCCCTCCTCAGCTATTACACGTCTGAGAACATCTCTCTGACCTAACCAGACATGCTCGTCTGTTGGCATGTTTCCTGCAGCTTAGAGGTCTAAAGTTACACAGTTGTATAGAAGCATGAGGGTGTGTTTTTTTTCTTTTTAATTTTCCACTACTGGCAAGCGTCGGCTGCTAGATTCTAGACCAGCTGGACAAACTTCCTTCAGAGCAGGAGAGGATTTACTGACATGCATATTCATCATCAATCTCTTAATGAGTGTTTCAGAAACCACATGAAGGAGGTGTGACGGCTGGGTGAGAAGCTCTGGGAATGCAGATGCACCTGCAGCCAAGAAAAGCTGCTTTGACTTTGCCCTTGATATTAAAATGATTGGCAGCTGCGTGAATGATGACTAATGAAAACCTCCTCTGTTTTGATTGGCCCTCAGATGAGCTCTACCTCCCCCCAATGAGGAAGATTGACAGCATCCTGAGCGAACAGAAGAGGAGGTTGTTGAGGAAAGTCAGCATGAGTTCTCAACACCAGGTAATCAGTGGTGAATGTGCTTCTCAGGATGTAGTTACAACCATCATGTGTTTGCATCATATACATTATGATGCATCATGTGTTTAAAATAAATGACCAAACACAAACCCTTGGCTTTTGTTGTTCAGCATTTATAGCTTTTTTTCCCCATTCCATATTAGCATTTTGTAAGAAAAAAAGCGTGTGTTTTGCTTTTTTCCTTCACAGGACGTTCTGCACGCTTACCCCCAAATAATCGCAGACCCACTGGACACAGGAGTGGTGAGGGTGCGACTAACCGGTGACGCTTACAACCGAAAGACCCTCAACAGAGTCAAGAAGACCCTGCCTAAACCACAGGTAGGTGTGTGTGTATTTTCAAACTGGCTGAATGGGGGAGATTACATGGGTATTTCTGCAGAAATAGTAATAATAAAAAAAATCCTGCTGGATCTGCCCCAAGCATGCACAGGAAGTGCTCCATCTTGCTACTAGTTGGGACTCTTGTAAATAACCACGGAAATCCATTATAATATTTTACCGTCAGCAGGACTGGACTGATGCTGCTGCACAGTTAGTTTCGTTGACAAAATATTTTCAGGTTTTTTCTGTGACGAATGAATTTTTGCAAAAACAAAAAATATATACGCCTCTAAAGACTAAATTATGACGAATATGGATTGACAATGAAAATTGACAGTAACGAAAATCCAATCAGAAAACTGAAAACATGGGAGAATGGGGAGGGGGGGAAGAATCAATCAGCAAATGGAACAGGCGGGACTAGATGAGAAAAGAACCAATCAGAGTCTGGAGCCAGCTGCTGGTAACAGTTGAACAACTGAAGTCTAAAAGGAGAAAATGTTCACGGCTGGAAGGAAAAGCATTAGATGTGATGATCTGAAAAATATTTGCTTGGTGAGTACACATCTGGGGTTTCCTCTGGTTATAAAAGTGGTGGTAGCAGGGACGGGGGAGGTCAGGAGTAGATTGCTGCTGCTGCAGCTGAACCAAACCAAACTCACGGAGCTGCGCACCTGGCCGACCAGTATTTGCTGTTCTAGAAAAATAACATTCAGGCAGACCAGAAAAAACGTTCAGGCAGCCCACCTTGGTAAATTAGTGCAGGGAAACTCTAATGAATACACCCGAAACTAATGCTGGGCGATATCTCGATATTTTTGAAATATCAATATAATTTCAAACAAGATGACTCAGTAACATTTATATTGATATAAATATACAACCAGTGTATTTCTAGAGATAGCAGGCACAGCTAACGCTAGCCGCTAGCTTGCTCTGCCTGGGGGTCAATGTTCTGCCCTAAACTTTGAATTTTAACTTTGTGGTTTTAGATCATTTGAGGACGATCGTTCGTGTTTCAGCGGGCCTTTTCATTGTGGCTCAAACCCCAACGCAGTTCTGTTTATCCTGCTAGTGTGAAGACGGACCAAACCCCTCCCCCGTGTAATCAAGAAACAGGTGCAGAGAGCCAGAGTGGCCAAATTACCTCAGACATATTGTAACGGTTTGAAGAGTTATGTTAGGGGTTAACGTTTTACTTTGAAGGGAAATTCAGCGGGCGGGAGAAGTTGTTCCAGTTCCGGTTTTTGCAGTTTTGCTATGCTAGGAAGCTGCTTCGTTACGAGCGATTCTGTTGAAAAAGTTGAGAGTTTGTAAGGCGTGGGTTACGGCTGACAGTAGCCTGAAATAAATACCCATAAAAGAGCAAACAGAGTTCGAGTCATTACAATATGATCGCTCATACAAGTCAATACTGTTAGATTCTAGCAATGTTTACCTTAGTAACGTTAATAACTCCACTTTGCATGACCCACCTGAGTGTAATCCTCTAGTGGATGCAATTACATCATGAATTTAGCACGATAGATTTTTCCTCTGGACAAGAAATAATTACTGGTACTATTGTGGATGATGGGATATGAGCCACCTCTAGATGGACTTTTAATTATTTTACATTAATTATAAATATATAATAAACAAAAGTGCCTGTGGGACATTTGAGACCTGTATCTCTAGCTCTTAACTGAGATAGACCTTTTGTTTATTGATATTGTTTTAAGTCTGTTTTGATGGCTTGTACATATTATATATGAGAACAGTCCTTTGTTTTTATGTCTAGCTGTTTTATCTTATTTTTATCTTGTATTTTTTTTATCTCATCTGTTTTTCTTTGGTGTAAAGCTAACTATGTGTCTGTTGCTGCTGCCTCTTGGCCAGATCGTCGTCGTAAATGAGAATGAGTTCTCAATCGACTCATCTGGATAAGTAAAGGTTAAATAAATATAAAAAATAAATAAAATAAATAAATAGACGAACGGACAGACAGACAGATAGAAACAGTAACAAATCCAGTATAAAAATTAACCATGTAAAACACATAAAGATGTAAACCTACCTGTGTGTTAACAGACAGCTGTATCAGCTGTACCAGTGTGTCTAAAGCTCAGACTGATGGAGAATGGCACTAAGGTTAATGTTGGACAAGAATCAATAAATTTTTATGCATTTAATCTGCTTCATTTCATTTATTTATTTAAGGACAGTGCACATTAATTGACATTTCTGTAAATGTGCCAGTGTTAGCCAGCAGGCTAATTTTCAACTGTAGTCCATTGGCAAGATGCTAAACTAAGCACATAACGGCTAAAAAGAAAGAAAGAACATATTAAATAAGCATAACAAGCACAAGAAATTAATATACAACAATAAAAACACAATACCATTGCACTTATTCCATTAAAACATAAAAAACATATATTCATTAATCATACACTCATTAAAAAATCCAAAGTAGCCATATATCCATCAACCTCTCATACCTCCAATAGGATTACACAATAAAGTCTAAAACAAACATACAATGATTATTACGAGAGGTGTTCACATTTTTGTGTGCTTAAAAGCCAGTTCTTGAGACGGAGTGTGAATGTGTGATATGAAGTAGAGTTTCTAATGTCCACTGGTAATTGATTCCATAGCTTAGGGGCTCTCATGCTGATTAATTTATGTTTACAATTTCTCAAGACAGCTTGAAGGGCGTCAACTTGTAAATATTTTACAGGAGGAAAAATATCAAGTTATATATCGTATATCGGAATTCAGATAAAAGGTATCAATATAAGTTTTGGTCCACGTCGCCCAGCCCTACCTCCTTCATTCTGACGGAATGAGATCAGTTTTAAAAATTGCAAACATCAACTGGCCTTTAGTATCGCAAGATATTGTATCGTCTCCCTTGTATTGTGACTTATATTGTATCTCCAAAGTCTTGCCAATGCACACCCCTGTGAGATAGAACTTTATTTACTTTTATATTTTTGACCTGAATGAGTTCCCTTTTGATTTGTAATGTCCTTTTTCGGGAGTAGTTGAGGTGGGCAGGTGGGAGACTGTTTCTTGTAGAAAAGTCAAAGCTTAAGGTTAGTGATAAGCTTGTCTCTCTTCCTAATTTATGTCAGTGAATGATATGAGAAGGGAGGACCCAGATAGCTTTAGCAAGCCTTCAGATCAGTGAGCACTCCCGTAACAACTAGGCACCATGTGTGAGACTTCTTGTGTGCACGAATGAATAAAGATTCTTCTGCCAACGTGGTGATTACTTCACTTATGTCATTGTTTTTTATATTGGCAGAGAAAGCAAAAGGAAAAAAAAGTCCCTAAATGGGGTTTGGATGTTTGAAAAAATAGAAAGTGAAACTGTGGTTTGACAAAATTAACCCTTACAGTGAAAGGCTGGTAGCACCTGCTGCCAGTTTCCACATCTGCTCTGTTCTTTTTTCTTTATAACTCAGATTAATATGAATTTTGTTTTTCTTGAACAAGTCCATCCTAATTGACCCGGTTATGATCTTTTTTTCCCTGCAGGACTTAAAACTGTCACCTGAGGCGTATCGGATATACGGTCTCTACCACTCTCTGCATCACTATAAATACCACACCTTCTTACAGTGCAAGAAAGAGGTAAGAATGCAAGTCTTCCTTCCTTCCTGTCATCACTCAACACAGTTTTGTTAAAGGTGTGGAACACTGAAAAAACATTTTTAATGATTATTTCTGATTATAATCTGTCGCTCTGAGTTTTCATGCAGGCTGAACATGAAAATAGTCTCCTACACCTATCTCCTGCATTATCGTCTGATAGAAAATAGACGGTGAAACTCTAGGATTAGAAAATTCTGACAGATCTACGTCTCGCTGTCACTTAACATTCATGGACTCACCCATCTTGACTCGTGACGGGGAAGGCTGTTGTTGTTTAGCATCCAGGAAACAGCAGAGAACGTCTTGACTAGCAGACGCTAACTGTTAGCATTAGCAACTCCACCACACAGCAGAACTCCTTCAGGCTTGTGTTATTAGTGGAGACAAAACATCAACGTTGCAGAGCAAACAGAGTCAGTGGTAGAGTCGTGTTGATGTTAGCCAATCAGAGGAGAGATGTCCAAATATCAGAAAATAAGACTCTAAATCCTGCCATGTTCCACCACTCTCTCATGCAGCTGACTTCTTCGTGCTGATACAGGTGCTTATGTGTGCGCGCACCCCCCCACACACACACAAAAGGCATTCATTCCTACTAGAGACCACTGCAAATGTGTTGATTAAACGAGTGTTCCACACCTTTAATAGACACTTGTTTTATCATTTTGGGTCTCGCTTTCTCTTCTGGCGTGGTGCCCCCTTTTGGTCAAAGTTGCCTGTGTGTTTTCGCCCCACTTCTGCAGACCAACACCATTGAGCAGGCGGCCGAGGACCCGGGCCAAGAGGAAGTGGTGCAGCAGTGCATGGCCAACCAGAGCTGGCTGGACACCCTCTTTAGCTCCTTTATCGAGCTGCTCTCACTCAGCACCAAAGCCTGAGTTAGCCTCATAAAGAGACGTATAGTGAGCTGGAATCAGCGGATTTAAAACAGAGAATTTTAAAAAAGAAGAATGGATCCCACTGTACAGCCCCCCAGACCCTGTTCAAATCTCTCCAGATGGGAGGAGGAAGTTTTTAAGGCCCTCGATGAACGCTGGAGGGTCTGTTGATGTGACCCCGGACACTGGCCTTTTCCCTTTTCTTTTTTTTTTTCTTCTTTTCTTGTTGTTGATCAATCACTAAAGAAGCATCTTACTTTGTGAGAATTCGACCCCAGCAGATCCGGGGTCACCAGAGGCTCAAGAGGGAACTGATCATTTATGAAAAGGGAGAAGGACGAGATGGACAACAAGGAGGAGGAGCTGTTACGCCAAGTCAAAGGAGGGAGGAGCCACTGACGTCTTGTTAAATGTGTGTCATAAAGACAATAGTTCAGAGGAGAATAAAAACTATTACTGCTTAGTTTTTACATAAATTATTTTTTTGAAAAGACTAACATCAGCTGTCTGCTTTTGAAGAGTGGAAGGAGGTGAGAGTGCTTTTTAAACGTAGAGTGTGCCGTGAGCAGCGTGGTCATGGACTCAGTCAGGAAAAGAAAAAAAAAAAACACAAAAAAGTGTTAAGAAATGCTCCCTTGCTCTGTCGTCGCGCGAAGGGCAGCACCAGTCGGCTGTGTAATAATATATAGACACATTTTTATTATTTATATGAGGAGGTTTTTAACTTAAACTCTCACAAAGCGCTGGTTTGCTGCCCTAACATTTTAAATAGCTTTTTATTTTCCACAGGATCAGTATACAATCATAACCCACATATCCAAGTCGTCTTCCCCTCTGTACAAAAGAACAGACGTTGAGGCAGAAATATTGTATTAAATACAGTGGGTGTAAAATAAAAATACAAAAAGACAAAAAGAATGGCGAAATTTATTTGAAACTTAACATTGTTGTGCTTCAGTTCAATCATCATTCATGCAGGTGCAAAGAAAAAGAACTATCCCTTTCCCATGTGGGAAGCAGGAGTATAAATAAGTAATATTTAAAGAGGAAATAGTCATTTCATTTTTATCATTTTGATGTCTGTGCATACTATGACTTATTTTGAAAACAATCCGATTTTCCATAAAAAAAGGAAAAAAAAGATGTGTAAATATTGTACAGTTCTTGATGAAATTCTTTGTCCTTCTGTACATTAACTCTCCTGTATTTGAAAAACAAATAAAACCTTCAAAGAACAAATGGTTTCATATTCTTACATTGTGTGTGTTATTGTGTAATCTTGTTCAGACATGTCTGGTATTAGTTCTTAAGTTTTTTTAATGATCTTTTCCACCGGCTTCAGTTGACTGTTGTGTTTCGTTTTGTGTGGTTTCGCAAACTTTCCACCATCAAATTAATAAAATAACAGTGATGGAGACAACCTCAAATATTACCAATGAAGAACACAGACGTCATAAGTTTATGTCAAACAACTTAAATAGCAAAACATGTTTATGACAACTATTTTGAACTTTTTTTCCAGTTCTGTAGATCAGCTCAATCAGGAGATCACCTAAGAGCTTAATAATTTTGGAAGTGAAATTTTCATTGAGATTCTTATCTGTATGTGTCGAGGAATACGTCATGTCTCAGTCCTTATGGTGGGGTGTACCTCAGGGGTAAGTTCTCGGACTTACATTTTTATTGTACATGTTTTTAGGGTCCTTTCCATGTTATGCTGATGATGTTCAAATGTATCAAATGTGCAATTCCCTCCAGGATGTCAAAGACTAGTTAACTCAAGCTCTTTTACCTTTGATAAAAATAAGACGGTAATAGTAGTTTTGGAAACTGCATCCCCACAAGTTAACGAATAGTCTTGAACCTCTTTCCTCTAGCTCTTCCTCCTCTGCTAAAAATCTCGGAATGTATTTTTTAGAGAAGTAAGTTGTCGAGACATGTTTGTATTGGTTGTCAAATCTTAAAAGATCTAAAAATATATTGATATAGCCATCACCTCTAGACTGGACAACTGCAGTAATTTATATTTTGGTTTTAAACAATAATTTCTTGATGTATTCCCCCATTTGTTTAACCAACTTGTACTTTTTTTCAACCTTTTAAACAGTCTATAAAATACATTGGCATTGACATTCATGTTCCACAACACTTCACAAGCCTTCCCCAACCACTGGACCAATATTGGTTTGTTATTTATTTGGTACCAGGTAGAGATAATTTCTTGACTTTGTTGATAAGGTTTTTGTAGAATAAACCTGAAACCGTTTTGAAAAGCAAAAGAAAAAATTGCATAATGGCCCACAAATTCTTCAAATATTCTTGTCAACATTGCTTTGATGCAATGTGACACTAACAGACATAAAGTGCACAACAAACTATTATATTATTATAAATATGTAAAAAATAAATGTGTTCTGAATAAGAACAGATGCACCGGCTAACGTGAAGAAATCACAGGTCCCCAGAAGGGTATAAATATACTTAGGAGTGTGTGTGTTTTTGTTTTACCACATTAGCGGGCGCGCGCTGCGTGGTGACGTATAATCAGGAAAACGAAACTGAAGAGTCGGGGTTTCCCGAGAACTCTTATTCCGAAACCCAGTAATTAGCCTTCGACGCCCCTTGACAGTATATTTAAGGAACCTCCAGCTGAGCGTTAAGCTTGTCTTCTAGCTTCAGGTTCCGTCAACACACTAGGAGACAAATTTGTTACTTTTATACGTTGAAGACGACCGTGCGCGTGCTCACCGGTCAGCTAACTCTTCTCTGCAGGTAGGAGAGTTTTATGCTTTTGTTGACTAGATCAGACATATAACACCAAAAACCAGACGTAGTCTTTATAAAGAAATAACATTACTTAAAATTACTTATACAATAAACTATTAGCAGAAGTGTCAACTTAAGTCTTTTAAATGCTTCATATTCGAAGCACTAAACAATAATTTCATTATTCAATTTGATTCCCTTTTTATTCCATTATATGTTATTAGACTTTTAGTCTGTTCCTCTTAAGTGTATTTTTTTTTGGACAAAAACAACTTCTTATTTTGTTAACATTTTTAATCTTTTAGAGGAAGTGGAACTAACAGCTATGACTGCTCTTATGGGAAAAATACCACATATATTAGGAATGTGTCAAGATTCTGAGTTTTAATAAGTAATCTGTAAGAGTGGCAGACATGAACTTGAAAATTATTTGTTATTAATGCTTAATTCATATATATATATATATATATATATATATATATATATATATATATATATATTTAGAGAGAGAGAGAGACAGACAGACAGACAGACAGATAGGAAAAAGCAAAAAACACCAAATCATGGGTTTGTAATATGCAAGTTTAAAACTAAATGCTGTATTGAAAATTAATTTTTTTGCTCCTGAAGACAATGGCACATCCCAGACCCCTGCTGATCCCATGGCTGCGGCAGAAAATTGACGGTGGCAGATATCCTGGTGTCCAGTGGACAAACCAGGAGAAAACAGAGTTCTCCATCCCCTGGAAACACGCGCTGAGGCAGGACTCCTCTGACTCTGACGTACTCATCTTTAAGGTTTGTGTCACTGACAGCAATCATAATCATTCCAGATAAAGTTGAGCTATTATGCTGTAAAACACAGCTGTACATGTGCTGAGAATGTGTTTTTGCCCCTGTAGGCCTGGGCTGAGGTGAGTGGTAACGGTCAGGTTCACGGAGACTCGTCAGTCTGGAAGAGAAACTTCCGCAGCGCTCTGAGAGCCAAAGGCTTCAAACTGGTGACAGACAACAAAAACGATGCAGCTAACCCTCACAAAGTCTTCCACTGGCCAGCAGAGGCAAGATCAGGAGGTGAGGACCCACCATGCTCCTGAAATCCTTTATTATGGATTATTCTTGTAAATATTCTATTCAGAATAAATTGTGAATCAGATAGCTGCAAAAGTAAAAAGTGACTGATTGAAAGCCAGATGATGAGATTAAATAGATGCTTCTAAACTATGGCATAATGTTAGATATTTTTTTGTTTACTCTGACAGGGAACTCTTCTGCTGGATCCCAGGAGCAAGATGATGCCATATTGTTTAATGATTTTAATGCACCACACGTAAGTGACCTCAGACATTAACGGTGAAAATGACCCAATTGGACTTGAACTAATTTAGAGGTGTGATCTGTGATTACCAGAATCACGTCCTGGACCTCGATGAAGCTCTCTTCCTTCCACCTGATATTGCGATGGCAGGTAAAGGAGATTTCTGGCTTATATTATATATTTTATTATTGGATCTAATAGCTCTTTATTTAATTTTGGCTGTTTTAATGGTTTTAAAATATTTCCAGCAGATTACCCAGTCAACCATGATATTCTCCAGGAGTGTCTGGAAGGGCTGAACATCAGCCCTGGATCAGGTAGTCTCATCGTCACTCCTCCTCGTCTCCTTGTCACTGCTGCATCACGAGGAGCATTCGAGGAATTTTCCTACAAACTGTTTTTTTCTTTTTCTCCAACTTTTCCACAGAGGGCACCGCAGGCTTCGAGCCTCCGTCTGAGCAACAACAGCTGCAGGATCAGTTTGTGATTGGTGGGCACCCGTTGCCTGGGCAACAGCAGGATCCAGTCATATTTGTGGGTGCAGCCTGTGAAACTGGGTTGCCTGAGCAACCAGCGTGTGTGATGGTGGGGGCTGTGGGAGGGGACTGCGATGATGGGCAGTACGCAGCACAGTTCCTCAACACAGTGAACAAGACCAGAGATGGAGATAGTTTCAGTAAGTTGGGGGAAAACACACACACACACAAACACATACACACACAAATGATCATTTCCACACAAGCACATTTTATCAAACCCTCATTTTATATTTCTGAATCCTTAGAGACTCATTTCCGCATAACCGTGTTCTACAGAGGGGTGGAGGTTGCTAAGCATCAGGTGGACAACGAAGCTGGATTTCGTCTGGTCTACAGGTAATGTCCCATTAAAGAAGCACGTCTTTCCTTAAAGGTGAAATATGGAACAATTTAATAAAAAGCTATATTTTAAAAAATAATACCTCCACGGGGCGTTTAGAGGTGTGCAGAATGAATGTACAGTTTTTCCTTTAAAAGCTATATTTAAAATAAAAAAAAATTATTTTGACGGGCACAACACTGGGTTTATGTTTACATCTACCAGCCACTAGAGGGCACCGTTGTGGTAAAAAGTCCGCTCAGCAAGGTGAGGCTGGGACTGTGGAAAATGGCGGACTCGACAAGTCAAGCAACTGATTCTGAGCCCAGAAGATGTTCTAATGATAAATACTGTTGTAAAATAAACTTATTAGTAGAAATTAGTCCTTACCCTGTACGATTCGTCACTAGACATGGTGCTGGTTGGTCACTTCACGTGTCAGCAGTGAACCAACACACCCCGACGGCTGGAAAATTAGTTCTGTTGTTGCAGTACCACCTCTATACACTAGATGTCACTATAGAGTCAGTGTTCCATATTCAACCTTTAAAGGAGTCATCACCTGAAATATTCACTTTTCCACTTGAAAAAATGTCTATAATGGCTTCCTAATGATTTTTCACTGGCTGAGAAGCCGATATTTAACATTGAAGCGTTTGTTTAATCTTGCCTTCTTCAACCAGCTCACATGCACCCCACGATCATGCGCACTCCAAAACGAGAACTTGAGCTCTGGCCTATATGCCGACACAACGGTCGAATATAAACAAATATGAACCAGCAGCGAACAAACCAGCACAACAAAGCTCATTTCATAACGTGAAACGCATAAATTATGTCTTACCGTTGATCTCGTGAGAAAATATGCCCTTTACAAAAAAGGATCAAAAAAGCACATTTTTTATTTATTTTTCCAATACAATTTATTTTAATGGTCTAAAAGACTATAATAGGGCGTAGATAACCACGGTATTATAGGTGATGACCCCTTTAACTTCAAATGATGGATGTTTTAGAACTCAGATGCCAGTCCTTAATTATGGAACAATATGGTCTGTCATAGGATTAAACTTGAAGGGTGTACTGTAGAATGCTCCTGAACAGGCAGTAGAGGCCCCTTCCTTCAGCTCTTAGGAAGGAGTCTGAAAACTTTCTCACAGCTCAGTCGGATCCCAAATGTTGGTGAACCTGAGCTGAATTAAGATGCATTTTATCAGCATTAGAGGATCTGCTTGGATTTTAATTTATATATATTTTAGTTCTGTCTTAAAGGCACACTTGGCAGTTTTGGCTTACTTTTAGCACCCCCTAATGTCCAGTTAATGAAACCAAAAGTGAAACTTATCTCCTCGCTGTGCGTTCGTCTTTCTAACACCTTAATCTAACTGCTGAAATGTCTCCTCAGCCTTCATTAGTGTCTACATGAGCGGTTCATCACTAAATCAAACAAATCAGCTGTGTTCATGATCTAAAACATGCAGGAAACATGCTGGAAGCAGACTGCAGCACCAGGCATGTCAGCTCCACTTCACTAAGTCCAACAGAGACCGGACCGCCACTCTGAAGTTGCAAGTGTGATATTCTAGCCACAGAGGGCGGTGTGGGTCTGAGTGACATTTCATTAACCCTGTAAAGAGTCATTTTAAAACATACTGGCTCAAGAAAATGATTAATAAATGTTCTTCTGGGAGCGCTCTTGCCTTGGACCAAGTTTTTGATTGTGGTTCATTTGTGAAGTTGAGTTTCCTCAACCCTTTTTAGGAGATTCTGTGAGCTGATTTATCTTATTTGAAGTTTGATGAAATGTCTTCATTGTGTATGTGGTAAATCTGCTTCTGCAGCCATAAACAGCTCAGAGTGAATCTCTTTAATGTTTATCATGAAAAAAACAAATCAGCATTGTTGTGTTTTACCCTGACATGCACCACGTGTCTGAACGTGGTTTCTGTTGTTCTCTACATGAAGCAACAATAATTAAGATATTGTTGTGATTCTGGTAAGATCTGTTGTTCATTAATGTTTATAAAGGAGGCTTGATGTTTTTATTACATAATCCATCTTTTGTCGTGGGAAGAGAAGTACTACTAATAAAAAATAACAAAATTGAGATATATTCTAGGAAATTGTTCCTCCTATTTATACTTTTATTGTGAAAGTTTTTATGATTATTTTTGTCTTCTAGGAAGACAGCCAGCTATAAGAAAACATTAAGACTATAAGTGTAAATTACTATGAGAATGTACAACTAGAATAAATCATAAAACTTCTAATCTTATTACTAGATTTCCATAGGTTTTTTTACTATTTTATACATACATACATATAATACTATATTATTTCTGAATTTATGATCACAACCGACACTTTACACCCTGAAGTCTTTTAGCAGCTCAAGAAGTCAAAAAAAACAATCCTTTAATTAGCAAATGAAATCTCAGCTTGTACCAGCTAAAAACCACCTGATGGACTAAATCTTCTCCTCACATCAGGCCTGATCTAGCCAGCCCAGCATTGGATCTTGAGACGGGCCTTTCTTTGGTCTCTCTGCCACGACCCAAAGACATTCTGGATCAGACCCAAGCTAGGCTGACCCAAAGGATTCTGGACATGCTGGGGGACGGGCTGGACGTGAGGGTGTCCGCCAACGTGGTGTACGGCCAGCGCCGTGGTGAAACCAAAGCTTTCTGGAGCTTCTGCAGGTCTGATAACAGCAGGCAGCCACGAGAGATTTCTAAACGACATCCCCACCAACTTTACCTGTTCAGAGACTTCATCCAAGGTGTGTGGAAGAGATTTGTCTTTATGTCAGCAAACACAAGAACACATTATAATGTGACTTTTTTATTTTTTATAGGAATCATTGATTTCAGTAATGGCGAGGGCAGCCCTCCCTGCACCCTGTTCTTCTGTCTCGGGGAGAAGTGGCCGGACCCAGAAAACCGGTCCTGGGACAAGAAGCTCATCACAGTCGAGGTCAGCCAACATTTCACATTATAGCTGCAGTTTTTCAGGAACTTACCAAGCTCAGTTGAGTCTTTTTGTGAACTAAAGCTGATAGTAGCGTAAGCAAAATAATCCAAAGAGTAAATAAAAAAAATAATCACTCACATTTATCAAACTTTTTGCCCGTTTTTTTTCTCTCTCAGGTGGTTCTGATTTCCATGGAGGTGCTTAAGACCATAGCCGTTGAAGGTGGCGCCTCCTCTCTGAAGTCTGTTGAGCTGCAGATGTCGCTGGAGGAGATGATGGAGCTGTGCTGATGTCACAGCCTGCAGGAAGTTATCATTAAATGTGAGAACATTTCAGGTAATAATGTCATTGTGAACTGAACATCTCAAGTAAAAGTGGTTACAACTGCTCGTCTTGTGGTTTACATAATTATGTTGTGTCCTTTTCTGTCTTTGTGTTCTGACAGAAACAACGTTACGGGTTAATCCTTTCCTTAGATGTATGATTTATGTCTGTGTTTACATATAAAGATAATACTTTTAAAATAAAATGCAACAATAACATATTGTTTAAACTCCACTATTGCACTATTTATGCAAACTGAACCTGAACTATTGTGTATGAATACATCAAATGTAATCCCCTGTAAAAAACCAAATAATGTAATTTGAATACTTGGGAGAATTTGAGATTTCCAGACTTTATTGAAACATAACAATGATCAAACTGATTTCTTCTCAGGAAAACCAACATAACTTCATGTTAACTCGTAACTGTGAAAGCTGCTCCACACGGCTTGTTTCAGTCAGATTTTGAGGGATAAAAATTTTACTCACTGTCATGTTACAGTTGTTCTGTTTGTTTTTTAAATATTTTTGTAAGGAATTTCCTTCACTGACAAACTGAAATGTTTACAAAACCAATAAATCAGACACACAGATTTGACTTGTTTCAGTTCTTGTCTTCTTTGTCCGACTCCGACTCAGGATTTTCCTCCAAGCCTTTCATTGGGACCAGCTTCCCTTCTTCATCCACTCCCATTGGCTGGATGATGTTCTCTCTGCAGATAGAGTTTATGTAAAGCATCATGTCTGACATCTTTAATACTGTTAAATATTTACATTATTTTTGGTTTGTAAAGTTATGCAGATGACACCCAGATCTACCTAGCTTAATCACCTAGTGACTGTGGCCCCCTAGACTTACTCTGTCAGTGTTTGGAGCAAGTTAATGACTGGATGCAGTCAAACAAGACTGAAGTTATTGTCTTTGGAAATTAGAAGGATAGGATGGAGGTTATTGCTCAACTTGGCTCCAGAGAAATAAAAACAAAGACCCAGGTTAGAAATCTTGGTGTCATAATTGATTCGGACCTGAACTTCACTGGTCACTTTAAGACCATAACTAGATCAGTGTTTTATCATCTTCATAGCAAGACTCAGAGGTCTCATGTCCAGACCAGACCTAGAGAAACTCATTCATGTGTTCATCTCCAGCAGGCTGGACTACTGCAATGGTCTTCTGTCTGGTCTTCCCAAAAGAGCCGTGAAGCAACTGCAGTTAATTCAGAAAGCTGCTGCTAGAGTCTTAACAAGAACCAAGAGAACTGAGCACATCACTCCTGTTCTTAAATCTTAAATGGGCGATGGTGGCAGAGGAGTTAAGTGGCCACCTTGCAATCGGAAGGTAGCAGGTTCGCGTCCCGCTCAGTCTGTTGCTGTCGTGTCCTTGGGCAAGACACTTAACCTGTTTACCTGCTGGTAGTTGTCGGAGGGACCAGTGGCGCCAGTGTATGGCAGGCCCAGTCAGTGCGCACCAGGGCAGCTGCAGCTACAATGTAGCTCATCCCCACCAGCGTGTGTGTGTGAATGGGTGAATGACTGATTGTGTTGTGAAGCGCCTTGGGGGGTTGTACTCTAAGAAGACGCTATACAAATACAGGCCATTTACCATTTAAATCTCTACAATGGTTACCAGTAAACTACAAAATCCATTTCAAAGAACTTCTACTAGTTTATAAATCACTCAATGGCATGGGGCCAAAATACATGTTGGATCTCCTTACAGTATAAACACCCAGCAGGGTTCTGAGATCCTTAGGAAGCAGTCAGCTGGTAGAACCCCGGGTCAGAACCAAACAGAGTGAAGCTGCTTTTAGCTACTATGCTGCACACAGATGGAATCAGCTTCCTCATGACCTCAAATGTGCCCCAACTCTAGTAACTTTTAAATAAAAATTGAAAACTTTCATGTATTCATCAGCCTATGAATGAATTTTCTTATGCTGCACCTTCTGCACTGTAACTGCTCAGCCTTTAACTTTGCATTTATATCTAATTCTTACATCTAATTTTATTTGTGTATTTTAAATTTGATCTCATTTTATTTTTGTATTTTAACCCTTAAGAACCCATGGTGACACTGGTGTCACAGCCCTTTTCAAGCATTTGCAAAATTGCTTCTTGAGTCACATATTCAAGTTTGACAACTCCAAGTGACATTCTATCCATACATACTGTATATCAAAAATCATTTCACTTCTTTATTTTATTTTACCATCATCAGTGCAAGATCTTGGTGGAACATTAATGCAACACTGGATGGAAATAAATCTGGTGACGTTGCAGAAGCTTATCGAAACAACGCCACAGTGAATGTGTGTCGTAATCAAAGCTAAAGGTGGCCCAACGAAATATTAGAGTGTGTGATCTTTTTTAGTGGCAACTTTTTGGGGGCTGGGCAGTGTATGTTTTCACGTTGATTTTAAAGTTTTATGTTCTTGCTGATCTTGCTCCTGGAAGCACATTGAATTGCTTCTGTGTATGAAATGTGCTGTACAAATAAAGCTGCCTTGCCTAAAGAGTTCTTCCCACCTGGAGAGCTTGTTGAAGAGCATGATGAGCCTCTTGGCCTCCTCCTCCTTCTCCTCCTCCGTCATGCCCTCCATAGGGTCCGGCTGCTCGGCCTCCACCCGCCCCGTCACCGGGTTGATGCGGTCTTTGGCCTGCCGGTACTCTTCTGTGTCTGAATCCGAGTCGCTGGAATACTGGGTTTCTGAGCTGAAGTGTCTGACCCCTTGACCTCCCAGCAGCCCCCTGGTGGCCAGCAGACCTGCTGCGTTACCGTAGCCTGTGTACTTCACAAAACGCCTCACTGAAGGGCAGAAGACATTAAAGGAGATGATGGCTTGTTTTACTCCATCTCTTTTCCTCCAAAGGAGAGCTGATGTTTACCATTTTCTTTGCAGAGGACAAAGAGCAGGTCGGCAGCGCAGTGTTTGAGGTCCGTGTCCAGATGAGTCATGAGGCGAACCAGACGGCTCTTCACTGTGGTGCCTTCCTCTGGCCTTTGAGACACATCTCTCAGAGGAGGAAGGATCTAATCAGAGAGATATGGTCTGATGTGAGGTGGTCTTTGACTGAGAAAATAACACTAGAAAGATGTAAAAACACACAAATAAACCAGTAACAGATAAAGAGCTAAGATTCAGTATTAAAACGTTCTCATGGATATATGACGGGGTGTGCAACATTTAAAAGCACACCTGGCAGTTTTGGCTTGTTTTTGGCACCCCCTAGTGTTCGTTAGTGAAACCAAAAGTGAAACGTATCTCCTCCCTGTGCGTTTGTCTTTTTAACTGCTGAAATGTCTCCTCAGCCTTCATTAGTGTCTACTGGAGCGGTTCATCACTAAATCAAACAAATGAGCTGTGTTCATGATCTAAACATGCAGGAAACATGCTGGAAGCAGACTGCAGCACCAGGCATGTCAGCTCCACTTTACTAATTTCAACAGGGACCGGGCCGCTGCTCTGAAGTTGCAAGTGTGGTATTCTGGCCACAGAGGGCAGTGGGGGTCTGAGTGACATTAGCACATACTGGCTCAAGAAAATGATTTAAAAATATGAAAAAGTTGCACATTATGGCTTTAAGAATGAAAAATACATTCCTCTTACTGAATATAATTTATATATAGACACAAAAACCTTTAAAATGAAGAGTTTATGTTCCAGTGTGACTCTTTCTTTTGTATTGTCCAGTTAGAGAAGAATAAAGCATCAAACTGAACCTTAATGTCCTATAAAAAGCACAAAAATACACAAACAAAACTATATCAGGTTGTTCTCTGCAATTATTTGTTTGTTGATATAAAATAGTTTTTCTGTTTGCTGTGATGTTTTAAAATTCAGTGAATTCTAGTGTATGTTCGAAGTGCCCTCTGTTTTTATGTTTTAATGACTCAAATATGCAGGAAAATATATTTTCCTGTTGAATTTGGAGAGAAATCTCTCTGTGTGAGAGAGTTGCATAAATAAATACAATTAATCTGATTTTATACACATCTTTAGAGAAAACTCATGTTGTTGTAGCTCATTTTGGGAAGCAGCCTATATGTATTATTAGCATTGTTCTGTTGGAGAACCTTCCATGACTTATTGTAAAGAACCATTTCCTATTAGAAGAGATGAAGAGCTGCACGAGGTTCCTGAGCCGCAGGTTGTGAACCGATGATGTAAGACCAGAGAGGTCAGCAGCTGACATCAGGTTAGGTTGTGTGTTTTACTTATTCTAGAGCCAGCACCTTTCAGATTAATATAAAGTCCCACTGTAATGCTGCAGCATTGAGATGATGCGTGTGATGTTACATGTTTTCTGATGTATAGGCGTGTTTCTCTGTGAGCCCTGCAGCTCTCTGTCAGCAGGTTGAGGATGGGCGTCAGCTTCTCTTTGATCTTTTCCCCCTGAAATGGTCAAAAAGATGAAAAGCTTTAAACTTTGCAGTAAAGTTTTCTTTTTCTTTTTTACTAAAAGCTAAATATTTTATGAAAAGTTCTTTTCTCCCTCACCGACTCCAGGCGCCTCTCCATGAACATCAGCAGCGTGTGCACACAGTCCATGTTGACTCCCAGGCTCTGCTCGGAGCCTGGCTGCAGAGGCACAGTGAGCAGCACGTCGAGACACTGGAGAGGCAGCGCTGACAGCAGGTTCACTGTGTGACTGCAGCAGTGAGAGGAAATGAAACAAAAACACATATATTCTCATTTGTTAGAATATTTTTAAGGTTGCATTTCCCATAATAGTTGTGCATTTTGAGATTTTCCTAAACAAAGTAGGATCTCTCACCCCTGAAGCTCATCAGTGTCCTCTGGAAGCGTGCACTTCCTCATCAGGCAGAGACGCAGAATTGCCACTAGGTGTCGGTAAAGAGCAGCAGCATCCTTCAGAGTGAGGAAACACATTTAAACTTTCCTCCACATCTGGATTTTAGCTAGATTTTGTCTTGTTATTGCCCATGTTATGTAAATTTAACACATTCTGTCACCAACCTCACTCGGTTCCTGCTTGTGTGTGATGTAGGTGATGGTGAAGAGGATTTTCAGGACCTCTATGATGCGCTGAGAGGCCTCCAGAGAGATGGGTGGTGCCGCGGGGTCCAACACACACTCATACTGCTCCTTCCACTGGACCTCCAGGCAACTCTCCAAGGCAGTGGTGAGGATGGGTACGCCTCCTTCCTGGAAGAGGAAAAGAAATAGTGAGAGGAGAGGAAGAAATCCTCCTATGATGATGAGGAGATCCTGTCACAGACCTGCTGAAGCTGAGTGCTGAGCTCTGGTCGCAGTGCGGTGATGAGGAACATGAGGCGAAGCTCGTAGAACTGAACACTGGAAGGAGACAACCAGCTGACACTGGAGGACAGACGCTGGATGAGACCACTCAGGAGCCTGACGGAGGGAACAAAAGCAGGAGTGGATATCTGGAATTTTGTCTCAGTGTTTGGTTATTTTTTATTAGAATTTTGCATTTAGATTTGTTGTTTTGACCTATAAACATTAATAACTCAGCACTTTCAAACAGAATAGGATTTATAATAGTCAGAAGAATCAGAACATGGATTAACTCTTTAAAAGGCATTCCCCAAAGGGAAAGGAAATGTCAACCCTTGGGAGTTTTTAGGAACGTTTTTAATGAAATGTTTTTCTTACTTTTTAACTTTTTTTACATTTTTTTTTACATTTTTAAAAGTTAAAACTGTAAAAAGAACTTTTTTCTTGCTTTTAACTTTCTTTTTATTTTTCTTCCTTTTCCATTATTATTACTGTTATGCAATTTAAAAACATTTTCCTTGTTTCAATTTACTTAAAAAAATATTTTTTCTTTCTTTTGAAATTTTACATTTTTTAAACATGCTGTCACTTCTTAAAGGTTTTTCTCTGTACTTAAATAAAGGAAGTTTAACCTTTTCTTTTTACTCCATTACCTCTCGGTAACATTCATATGTTCTCTCCCCTTTCACCATTTTTAACATTTTCAGCCTTTTAAACATTTAAACGAACCTTTTAAACTTGTATTTACAGTTTGTAAGCTTTTCTTTTATGTTTCTTTACAAAAACTTGTTTATTTTTGTAAAACATGTCAGGTTTAGGTTGCAAATAATGTGATCAAATATGGTCAGTTTTCTATAAAGGGTTACGGTAATGTCAGAGTTTCTAGAATAGTTTTTTCTTTTTATATAATAATAATATATATAGGCCTATATATATATATAAAATAAAATAAAACATAAATAGATAAATAAAAAAATTTGTATGTAGCCTATGCATATGTGTATATATACATACGTATGTATATGTGCATATATTCTTGTTCTTTCTGTTATATTTTTTCCTTTTCTCTCTTTCTTCCGTTACTTATGAATTGAAATTGTAATAGCCAATCAATCCAGAAATCACTTTGTTCTGAGTTAATTTACTATTATACAGTGGTTTCAGTTGTATTAATGTTATTTAAGTTAAAAGGGGCAGTTTTCTTCTTTCTGTCCCCTTTTCATTTTTGTTTTAGTAATTTAGTTTTGTATATTGATTTTGATGTGAATAAATGAAATAAAGTAAAAAAAAAAATCTGTTTGAAACTTGATGTTTCAGTGTCAATCTTGAGAGTCGGCCCACCTGAGAGAGCTGAACCTCTCCTGAGCCCAGGTGCTGTTGTACACCACATTACACAACACCTTCATGGCCTCTTTTCTCTGTGCCTCCTCCCCCAACTCTCCCTCCTCATCCTCCTCTTCCTCTCCATCCATCTTGCTCTCCCTACGGTCTTTCCTCCCTCGCTCCAGAGCCTTCTGATGGCTGCCTGCTCTGTGCATCTCATTGATGCTGGTCCTGTGACTCCCGAGCCAGCTGTTGCTGTCTGGATCTTCACTATTGATGTTGCTGATGTCACTATTGGAGTCCTCATTGATGGCAGGGATCTCTTCGTTGTGGTCGATGGCTTCAGCTTCACCCTCGTCCTCATCAGAACGACCCTGCAGCACTTTGGCCTCTGTGAGGGAAGCGATGACGCTGTCGTAGAAGTCAGAGTCAGTGTCGCTGGATTCGTCGCTGGCATCGCTGGTGATCAGCCCGGCTAGTTTAGCCAAAGTCAGGAGGGCAGCGTCGGTCACAAAGTGGCCCAAGATCTTTTTGTCCCTGGTCAGGATCCTCAGGGAGCGCAGAGACACTCTCAGCAGGCGACGCTTCACTCCTGTTCTGATGAATCTCACGAGGACAACAGCTAAATTCTGAAGAGAGAGAAAAAGAAAAACACCAAAAAGTTTTTTCTAGTGTGAAAGCATCAAAACCTGTTTAGAACGGCGTCACAGTTACCTCTCTGAGGATGAGGCTTCGATTTTCCAGCTCAAGCTCCTCGTTGTCAGAGTCAGAATCAGCGTAGTCCCTCACTTTATTCTTCTTGAACTGACCCAAGAGTACGAGTAAATATAACAGCACTGAGCTTGTGGACTAACCTTTTGGTTTTGATGTACGACTAAAAGATGCTTTGGATCTACGTGTCTAAACTGTGCCTTACCTCTTCCAGTTTTCTGTGCTGCAGGGATTAGAGAATCCATTTTCAGATATAAGGCAGAACAAATAGATCTCTTAATGTTCCTACAGTAGCACAGATTTTATAAATGCTTTAAAAAAATGTAAAAAAAAAAAGATTTATGATGAAACGCTAGAACTTCCCAACTTTGACATAGATAAACTGATTAATAGTGGATGTGATATGACACTAGTGCCCAAAAATGTTAAAAAGAAACTAGACGTGGTTTATTTAGAACTGAACAAAGGTCAGGCAAGACTTTAAATCAATGTAAAAGATGCTTATATGTTCAAAATGTTATATTCTATAAAAATAGATGTAATTTCAGGTTTAAAATGTACTTTTAAACTGCATCCATCTCTGTGTGAACGTGTATTTCTCCTGACTTGAACAGTTATGAGTTCAGTGTTTCTTCCTCATTTGTCTGGACTCAATCTGCCTGAGCAGCACGCAGAGAGGATCAGGGACAACTGATGCAGCAGAATTACTAATCACATTGAAGTGGGGGCAGGGACAAGTGTGGGTGAGTAAAAAAAGATTTTAGCAAACAGAGTAAACACACACAAACACGCACACACACACACACACACACACACACACACACACACACACGCACACACACACACGCAAAAGAAACACGAGATGTGACGGTAAAGTTTCTCTGCAGGATCTCACCCGTCTCCGTTCCTTCTCCTCTGCATCAAAGAAGAAGCACTGAGCGTACTGCAGAGGAAAGAACCCCATCATTAGCAGAAGTGATGTGTGTGTGTGAGTGTGTGTGTGTGTGTGGTGTCACCTCTTTGTTGAACTGCTGCAGCTGCATCTGAACACCATTCTCATCCCTCTGCTTGATGCACTGGATAATCCCCTCGATGTCCACGTCCATGCTTCCTGCAAACACACACACACACACACACACACACACACACACACACACACACACACACACACACACACACACACACACACACACACACACACACACACACACACACAAATCACTCAGACAATCACAAAATTAAAGTTACACAACAACAAAATGAACGTTTCCTTGAACAGCTCTCATTGACGACTGCTTTCTTGCAAATAAATGTTGAGACTTTTTTGTTTGTTACATATTGCTTGATGCACACATCAAACACACAGACCTCCAGATTCAACACTACTGAGTTTGTATAAACTTACCTTGAGCTTTAGAGCAGGTCACGTGATCAGTAAGTCTCCCGGTCTGCAGCAACACAGGTCCTTTAACTTTCTCTCAGCTCTCTGCCAAGCGTGTCTTCCTCCACGGATGTGCAATCTGCTCTGTTCTGCACTTGATTTTGTTTCAGTTCAATCCCTCTCCAGACACAGTCATGCACACAGCCTCTCTCTCACTCTCTCTCTCTCTCTCTCTCTCTCTCTCTCTCTCTCTCTCCCTGTCTCTCTAATCCAAAGAGAAACAGGAGCCATCGAGTGTTTATGGTTATAATCCACTAATGGACTCTAAGATTATATCTGCCTGTGGTGACCTCTCAACCTCTTAGAGGGTTACTGTACTTGTGCTGCACAGCTTTTCATGAAATATTTCTGAAATCTGTTAAAAGCTCAGGAAATGCCAAAACAACAAGTAAATATTACTTTTTGTTTGTTTGTTTGTTTTACAGTTTTTAATAGCTTTTACATGCTGGAACGTATGGCTGACAAACTCACACATTAGAATAGAATAAGGTTTTATTTGAATCACAACTGATTAAATCTTAGTTTAGTCTTAGTGTTAAATAATTTTCAATCAGTTCCACATGAGAGTGCATGATTTATAGAAATATGTTTGTTATGCTGCTTGTGTCTGTTTCCACCAGAGGGCAGCATTCCCACAGATGAGTTGATGTGAAATGGAGCACTGCTCCACCTGAACCAGGGATGTGCAGGCCTGGCCCTCTAGGGTCACTATCCAGCATGTTTTAGTTATTTCTCTGCTCCAACACACCTGAGTCATTGGCTAAATTCTCTCTCTCTCTCTCTCTCTCTCTCTCTCTCTCTCTCTCTATATATATATATATATATATATATATATCTTTATATATATTTATATATACATATATATATATATAAACATACATAAATATATGTATGTGTGTGTATATATATATATATATATATAAAATAAATTAATTTAGTTTTTAAATACTGTATTTAAATTAAAATAAGTAGCCTATTTATCCCCAAAACAATACAAGAGTAAAAGTGCAACAAATAAATTAATAAAATCTAAATAAAATAAAGTTTAGTTTCCTCAATACATTGTTTAAAAAGTCAGATGTGAAATTGAATTTAATAACTCTAATTAAAAGTATTAAAAGTAACGAAAATTATTTTGAAAATAAAGTATTGGTTTATTAAAATAAAAGTAAAACAAAAATAAATACAGAAATAAAATCTTACCTGATCTCCCTAAAATAATAACAAAGACCAAAATTTTAAATGAAATAAATTTGAATTGATTTACAAATAATCTAAATAAATAGCTAGAAAACAAAATTAATGTTATTTTATCTCCCAAAAATAAAATTAAATCATATTAAATTAAACCCATCCCTACTTTCAGCTGTTATGGGATTTCACTAACAGGTTCACACTCCTATGACCAAGTGCTTCCTCAGATGAAATCTATGAGACGATATTATGTGAGTGAAAAAAATGCCTTCCTGGCAGGATACTCACTCTCCCTCGTGCTCTGTGTGTGTGGAGGAACTGGGCCTGAGGTGGGTGGGGGGCACAAGGGGACGGCTGGTAAATGCAGCCTTAAAACAACAGGATGCTCTCACGTCAGAGAGAGTGGGAGAAAAGTCAGAGAAGTCCTGACAAATCTCCTTCATGGAAGTAAGCTCACATCCTCCAACGATGAGTCAAAGCTCTGACCTTTGTGATGCGTAACAGCTGGCCTGCAAGTGAGCTCTGTGTTAAGAGCCTAGGAAGGGTCACAGAATGACTGTGTTTACAGGTGAAACTCGAAAAATTAGAATATGGCACAAAAGTTCATTTATTTTAGTAATTCAACTTAAAAGATGAAACAAACCTATGGGATAGACTCATTCCATGCTGACTGACATGTCCTGTGTCCAGTCCATGTCCTCCCTGGCCCTTCCCTATCCCACCTCCCTTGTCTCCGGTCCCCTCAATCATCATTCAGGCTTTTTACTTTATTTCTCATTCAATAAGTCCTGCCATCTCCATTCCCCTTCAGCCCAGCCATTTTTGTTTATTCTAGTCATTCCTTGTTCATGGTTTAGTTTATTTCCCCAGCATTCATATAGTTCTCCCAGTGTTAAAGTTCTGTTATGCTCTTTAGCCATCCTTCCTGCTTTATAACAGCCTACCGGTATAAGTGTTTCATTTATCTAGTTTTTTCCTTTCCCCTTTTTGTGTATCTTTGTTAAGCCTTAGAGTTGTCAGGCCCCTGTTGGTCTCCTTTTTTGCCTATGACCTTTGACCCCTGCGTTTCTCTTAGCTGTGGTTTTCCCCATATTAGTTATGTTTGATGGTCCTCCTACATTTAGTTCACTCATCGGTTTAGTCTTATCCTTTTGGTTTTCAGTTGGTTTTGTTAAGACTCTTTCAACCTCATTTAGTTTGCTGTTTGGTTTTCTTTAGTGAAATGTTATTTGCTTCTAACACCTTTGTTTTTAGCCAAAACTGCTATGTGTCTTCAGGGTACTTTGTTGGACTGTCTTTTAACGCTGCATTTGAG